>CAJUYH010004126.1:14250-28617 GCA_910591685.1 Galerucella tenella | reverse complement strand
ATCGATTGTCGAACGGTTTAAATAATGCACTGATTTCTCCACAAAATCACACTTTTAATGAGATCCATAGATAAAATATTTAAACAAAGCTGCAGCTTACAACATAACATAACCTAGCATAACGTGATCATACTTCCCACTTCCCTACTACTGAAAAGACGAACGAATGTTCTAGAAAGTGTCCGTCACTGGTCAACTGTCGAGCAGCCGACCACAGAAAACACGACGAGAAGTATAACTCACAAGAGCACTCTTAACAATGTAGCCCAACAAGTGTACAAAAATGGCGTCTAGAATTCAAACAAACAAAAAATCACAGTATCAGATCCTAGTTTTATTCGTTGAGAAGTTGATTTTGCATGCAAAATGTAGTCCTTGAACGTGAGATGTATCCAATTGGTAGTTTAAGAGATTACCGCGGACAAACAGACAAACATTAATTTTTCAACTGCTGTTTTGTATATTATCACATATTTATCATCATCCTGTCTTTATTACTAATACCTAAGGTAGTCGTTATCAGTTTTGTCCTCGACCAATGGAATAAATCTAAAGTTCAAAGCTGCTGCTTTCTCCAGGTATAACCGAAAGAGGCTCGCTGGTTCGTCATACTTTGTAATCAATAATTGGAATAATCACTGATTGCACCATGACCTTTTACATGCAAACTTAGAAATTAAAATAATTATTCCTTTTTAACGATATAATACCAATTATATGCTTTTTTTCTAGGTGCGAAATGCAATTCAAGCACTTCAAGAAATGACAACTCCTTCTTCTTGCAGTGCTTCAGGCATTAACTACTCCGCCCAATCCAACCCGAACATAACACATCATCACTATAGCTCAACCAGTATCTCAAATAATGGAATGTTAGCTAGAAGCAGCTCGCATCCACCAGAAATGTTTTGTTGGGGTGGTCCTCCATCACCTCCGTTCCATCCAATAAGGACATATATAGACTCAGAAACTCAAACCGACTCTATCGTAGCTGTTATGCGGCAATATATCATAGAAAATCCTAAGCGAGTTCTAGAAATTTTAGGTTTGGATCCGGATAAGGTTCTAAATTCAACCAAAATAAAAAAAAGTAGGAGTATACCTGATTATACGAATAGGTTGAGAAACTTTCCGAATGTGTCTGAGTTTAGTGAGAATGTGAATAGTGAAGCGAACTCGTGTATAGTTAATATAGAGACTGAAATAGTTATGGGGGAGAATTGTTCATTTTCTTGGAATAAAAGTGCCGGAGAAGTTCAAATTTTTGAAGCATTAAATTTGAATAAAACGCAAAGCGCGCTGCTCAAGCTCAGGAATAATATTGATTAGTACAATGATTGTCATTTATATGGTTAAAATAATCGATTTGATAAATAAGTGTTCCATTTTCCTATTGAATTATAAAGTATAAGGAGGGCATGACACTTCACCACTATGAAACATTACATACCAGGTGTTTTAAAAGTGTACTCGGAAAGAATAAAACATATCGATATATGATTTGACTTATATACAGGGTAACTGATTGATGTGATAAAGCTCAATATGTCAATCTGTTGAGATCAAATGAATACATAAGTCAAAGTGAAACTGCACTGGAGGTCTTAACAGGGATCGGTTTAAAATAGTGGAGGAAAAAGAATGAAGATTCTGTGGAATCAAAAATCCAACATCCATTCACATACTTGCGAATTACATAGCACCTAGGAGATTACTGGATAGAGGGACATTTACCTAAGTTGAGGTATGCAAACATCCTGAAACTCCATCTGTAAAAAAGGCTAAAGGAGCTACTAATATCTGAAATTTTTTTCATGACAAGTAAGATGGCACAATAGATCTTTTGGGTCTCAGAGAACGTCAACGCAATATACATACATACTTACAAGGGTATTTGGAAAGTTATAACCAAGTGATCCTTCAAAATCGTAGGAAGCTCAACTCTGTATAATTGGATAGTAGTGAGTTTCTCATGATAAGTGAAATAAATAAGCACAAACTCGAGAACATTATTTTTATTTCAAATGTATTTTATGTTGAATAGATGAGGCTTTTACTTCTTGATGTAGATCCATAGTAAATTATGAAATCAAACAATTTTATTTTGTTAAATCTACATTATATTTAACCTTAAAGTTTCACTAACACAGTAGCTTTTTCAAACGAATGGAGGTATAATGAGAAATTTTCAATTTATACAGTGCCTTAATACTAAATTATACGGATATTTAACAAGAAAATTATAATCTATTTACAAGGGAATGAAATGAATTTGTCTAAATATGGGATTAACTAAAGTATTTAACAAGTTTACCTGGAATCTCATTCACAACAATCCTACAATCCTACAAACTTCATAAAGAAGGGTACCCAATTAGACAGGTTGTTTCTTTTTTTTTTTCACAGCACCGTCATTTAAAATTTCTAAATTTCTAATAGATATAATTTCCAAATATTGTTCATTCAAACCCCAATTTTCAATTAAAAACTCAACAGAACTAATTAATAATATTCAAGATATAAAACTAACTCACTTTTCTAAATTCATATTTTTCGATGTAACAAATCTATTCCCTAGTATACCTCCTGATGAAACTATCACTCTTGTTGATAACTTGCTCACTAACAATAATACTATTCCCATAATTCAGTCTGATATTATAAATTTATTAACAGTTTGTTTAAATCAAAATTATTTTCATTTCAACGGAAAGGTTTATAGCAGTAAAGAGGGCTTGATTATGGGCAACCCTCTCAGTCCCCTATTATCAGAAATGTCCATGGATAATATGGAAAATATAATTCATAAACACCCCCTTAGTAAAAAATTTGTTTACTGGCACCGATATGTAGATGACATTTTAGCTTGCTTCACTGGTACTACGAGACAATTAGATAACTTCATTACTCACATTAACTCAATACATAAAAATATCAAATTTACAGTATAAATTGAAAAAAATAAGTCCATAAACTTTCTAGATCCTACAATTTCAAATATAAATAATAGACATGACTTTTCTATATTTCACAAACCATCACATACAGACATTACAATTAATAATAGTTCAGTCCACCCAATCAGTCATAAATTAGCAGCTTTCAATAGTATGATACATAGACTTTTAACAGTTCCATTGAATATTGACAATTGCAATAAAGAACTAAATATAATAAAACAAATAGCGGTTAATAATAATTACGATCCAAATTTAATTGACATCATAAATAAAAATATACGAAAATATACTCTAGAACAAGTATTTCCTTCTGATAAAAACAAAAATAACCAAATTAAAAGCTTAACTTTGGAATACAATCATTAAAAATAAAATCATTTTTAGAAACTTTAGACTTGAATATTTGCTTCAAAACCGACAACAATTTATCCAAATTCATTAAAAACAACAAATCCAAATCCTAGAAACTAAATAAATCAGGAGTTTATAAATTAAAATGTGGTAGTGACGACTGTGATAAAATTTATATAAGTAGAACTTTTAGGAATTTTAAAACTAGAATTTCAGAACACAAACGTAATTATGACAACCAGAAATCAGATTCCAGCTATTCAAATCATTTATTAGCAAACCAACACTCTTTCGATTCAAATTTTGAAATTTTGCATATAGAACCTAAATCCTTCAAATTAAATCTTTTAGAAGCACTAGAGATAAATAAAAACAAATATTCAGATAATCTTCTTAACGACCAACTTGATATAAACAATTCTCCCTTATTAAACCTTTTTACCTAGAAAGGTTCATGTAGGATTGTTTTGAATAAGTTTCCAGGTAAACTTGTAAAATACTTTAGTTAATCCCATATTTAGACCAATTCATTTCATTTCCTGTAAATAGATTATAAGTTTATTGTCAAATATCCGTATAATTTAGTATTAAGGCACTGTATAAATAGAAAGTTTCTCATTATACCTCCATTCCTTTGAAAAAGCTACTGTGTTAGCGAAACGCGTCACAACTTTAAGGTTAAATATAATGTAGATTTAACAAAATAAAATTGTTTGATTTCATAATGTACTTTATGTATTTGCCGTAACTATAACCATACTTACATTTTTGTTGAGCATGTCAATTTTTCAGTTATTAGTTTCTGAGATATTTTAATTTTTCTGTGCAAAGTATTTTAATTATGTGATACTTCACCTGATGTTATATAATAAGGACATATTCCATTGTTATAAAAATGTGTCTCATTTTTTCATAAGTGTCGTTTTTCATAAACCACCAAGTGCGAACTATTATCTGGTGAACAATGGACATAGCTTCCCAATTACTTTGTGCGGAAAAAAGTAATATATTTTTTAAACAAATAACTCAGGTAAGGGAAATCATGGCTCCTTTTGGTAGGTATCTTTTAGGATGATAGACCTACTTCGTCATGATTAGTATATTGTATACCTAGGCGGTGGAGTGGCATTTTTCAGGCCGAAAGAAAATATGGATTCCTCGAGGCCTGGAGAAGCACTCAACTGCCATGGTTCACACATAATCATTTATCCTACACAATAATTCTGCCGTCCAAAGCTAAACCCCCGTATTTGAAAAAAAGGTAGAACGTGTCGCGGGACACACGGTAGGAACTTTAGTTCCTTTTAAGCAAAAATTATGTAATACATCTGACGTTATAGATAAACGATTTGCATATTCTTTGGTGGTTGAGTAGTAAGCATACCAGACTCTCACGCAGTAGACCCGGGTTAAATTCCCCCTGAGGAAGATTTTTTTTATTGTTAATTTTATTTTTAAATAATTCATGAGGGAGTCCGACTGGCAACATCTACTAATAACAGCATCGTATATTTAAAAAATGAAACCGTAGCATTATACAAATTGGACATTCAAGACCTGTACGTTTACCACAAAATTAGTGGAAACATAAAATTGAATTGTAAAATGTTTAATTTGAAGTTATATTACAGTTTATAGAAATTTTTATTTTCTAGATTTTTTCTCAAGTGGGTCGTAGAAAAAATATGATGTTCGACTCGTGTGGATTGTCCATATCGCACTTGAACGTGCGTCTACGGCGTCGTGCTCAAACTTCGTCCTCGTGCGATATGGCCATCATATCCACACTAGTTGCACAAACTACAATTTTTTTCAAAATATGCCCTTTTACATTTAAAAACAACCTGCAAAATGTCAAATCAATTTATCCATCCATTTTAAAGTTATCGAATTATAACATTCAAGTTTTCAAAATTTCAACACTCTGTATTTCGAAAAGTAAATGTGTTAGACCCCTTAATCGCGCAAAAAAAATTATGGAAATACTAGTAAAAATTTATCCCAACAAATTCAAGTAGATCACCAGCACTGCGAATATCAGCTTTGCATAGAATTTCAATATGTATAGCATCGGTGGTTCAGTGGTAGAATGCTCGCATTGCACGCGGGCGGCCCGGGTTCGAATCCGGGCAGGAGCATATTTATTATTATGAATCGCTGCTTCGTAAACGAGAGAGAGACTAAGGAGGCACAAGCACACAAAAGCAAGGCACAAAACGAAGCAATGTAACATAACGCAGCGTAACGTAACGCGTAACGGTCAGATCTTTTGCGTCGCGACCCCTGGTCGCTCAAACATAACCTGGCGTAAAGAACTAAAGTTCTAAAAAAAAACAAAAAATAAGATATTGTGTCTGGTATAATAAAAATATTAAAAACTTGGATCTTTTCTATGCTATCACCTCGTATTTTGCTCAAAAACGCTAAAAAACGATCCTTTTTTTACCCGTATTTGTAAAAAATACCTTAAATGCCAAAAAGTTCACGTATTTTTGTTTTACTATAGGATAAACACGTACTTGCAATCAAATACGTAGATTTTCTTTAATATAATTCAAATGAGACGCAGCTTGGTGAGGTGACGCAGCGTGAGTCACGGCCACTTTATGGCTGGAGAAAACTGCTAGCGCGGGTTTGGCGCAAAATAAGATGCAGAGTGTAGCTAGTCACGGCGAGACCGTACAAAAAATACGATTGTAGTTTTCACGTTGAAGCTTGGACAGTTCTGATTCTCTATCTAGTTTAGAATCTGATTCAGAAGACTAGTTCGAGTTCGAAATGATATCCTTCATCTCCCAGATGACTAATAAAAAGTTAGTGAAAAGCTTGTACATGAAAAAAAGAAAAAGTCATGGAGAATTTGCCGTATCTCAAGAATTTAGTGATGAAAGGTTCACCAGTTATTTTATCCTCATGTAGTCTATATGACTTGTATCGTACAAAACTTGTCGAATCCGCACAACTTCCATTAATTTTCCTACCATGGTTTTCAAAACACACCGTAACCCGTGATCTTCTTAAAAAAACTGCGGCAATTACACTGCGTTACGCAGGGTCACTTTGCACTAAAACTGCGTCACGTCACGCTGCGAAGGAATATGCGCATGTTATATTCTTTATTAGGTTCAAAAAAACTCGCCGTGACTCACGCTGCGTCACCTCACCAAGCTGCGTCTCATTTTGCGACTGGCCTTACGCGTAGCGTCTACAATATTTCGGGCGTGTTCATACATGTTTCTTTCTAATTGTCTAATTGTCTTAGTACGCCAATAATATCTAGTCAGAAAGAAGGGTCAATGTTGAAAAAATGGAACTTGAAGAACTGTGGAAAAATTTGCCTTCTGTAGCTAAAGTTAAAAAAGAAACTCCAAAACTGTACATTTCTAAAATTACTGAAAAATTAATTAAACGTAAGTTATAGTATGAGTTATATTTTGGAAGAAATAATAATGATAATTGGAGAAACCTCGATTTTTTGCAAGAAAAAATATATTTTGGACATTCCAGACCCATCACAACCTAACCTAACCAAATCACAACCTAAAGGGTTTGGAAAAAGTAAAGTGGAAAACATCCTAAAAAATCTTGGTCATATAATACCAGGAAATAGAGAACAGTTTTGGCTGGAACTACCTGAAAAAAATGTTTTAATGTAAAACAATGTTAAGATGTTTCTATTTTAACTTGATTATTAGGTATTATTGCCGCATATTTGTGTATAATATTAAAATAAAACTGTATAGCTGCTCTACTGTGATTTGATTGCAAAAAATTTGTCGTTTCCCGGCATTTCTACCATTTCTCCTAGTACATATCCTAATTAATATAGCTGCAATCACCGTATTATCAAAATACCGGTATTGTCCCTAGTTGAAGGCCTCATTTTTCACAACGATAATCACCGTATGGGTTTTTATTTTATGAAAGTGATAGAATATGAAGGTTTTCACATGAAAACATGAATTTACTCGTCCCTTTCTTCTACTGTAATACAGGTTCTATAATTTGAAGCCATTGGGTGAAGCTATATTATACATTGAAGTTTAATTGTTATTTTACGCCATTTTTATTGTTTTGCAAATACGGGGGCTTAGCTTTGTGCGGCAGAATTGTTGGTAAATTCTTTTTATAAAAATTTTATTTTATAATATGAAATTCATCACTGTTTTTATTGAATAGATGAGGCTTTTACTTGATGTAGATCCATAGTAAGTTATGAAATCAAACAATTTTATTTTGTTAAATCTACATTATATTTAAACTTAAAGTGACGCGCTTCGCTAACACAGTAGCTTTTTCAAACGAATGGAGGTATAATGAGAAACTTTCAAATTATACAGTGCCTTAATACTAAATTATACGGATATTTAACAATAAAATTCTAATCTATTTACAGGAAATGAAATGAATTTGTCTAAATATGGGATTAACTCCAGGTAAACTTGTTAAATACTTTAGTTAATCCCATATTTAGACAAATTCATTTCATTTCCTGTAAATAGATTATAATTTTATTGTTAAATATCCGTATAATTTAGTATTAAGGCACTGTATAAATTGAAAGTTTCTCATTATACCTCCATTCGTTTGAAAAAGCTACTGTGTTAGCGAAACGCGTCACTTTAAGTTTAAATATAATGTAGATTTAACAAAATAAAATTGTTTGATTTCATAACTCACTCTTTTTATCCTACACAATAATTGTTGGTAATATTTCATATAAATTATTCCATCTGATTCAGGCTCCATAACTTGAAATAAGAAATCTAAATACGACAACTCATGATTGAATTCGCAAACATTGACCACAACATTGACAACTACTAACAATTTATTTTTATACTGACGTTTAATGGTGTTTATTTCGAGTGATTTGTTTTTGTTTCTTCTAAATGATGTAATTGAAATCACTCATATGCTATCATAAGTGGAATATCAATCAAAACAACAATTTGGACTCAATTTGTCAATTGGGGCGCCAGCTGGCGTGGAAACGTAATATTTATTATCTCGGCTAGCCGCAGAAAAGGTACTTTTGTCCACGACCACCTAATAATAAGTCAATATTTTACCTCCTAACTAAAGCTATACGGTACCCATATATCAACTGTCGTGAATTATGGTTCCTAATACACTGTAGTGTATTATGGTTCATAATTCCCGACTAGAGATGGGGGTACAATATGAAATAAACTATTAAATCTGTGTATTTTGTTCAGGAAATTTGTTTCTGACATATATCGTAACTATAAAATATTGTAATTTTCAGTATTGATACTTTTCATAACGATATTTTCTAGTATTAAGTATTTCAAAACAATATATTTATAACGGTACGTTGTATTGATACTTTCTACAGTATCGCCCATCTCTATATATGTCAAATTATTTGAAGTAGCTGCCACAACATTTTGAGGTTAGTAATATGCCAAATCGCTACTGACTTTTATTTATTAATAAATAAATTAGGTGGTCGTGGACAAAGTATAGTATTCTACTCGCAATTTATGGCCATAATTCACTCGTGTGACTTGCGCCCCTCGCCTGCGGCTCGTGAAGCAAACGTCACCCATCGTGAATTATGGCTATCATAAATTGCTCGTTTAATAGTATACTATTCTCGCCACTCTAAAGCTGGTAGAACTGTTCTTTTTTATAGTATAGAATAAAAAATAAATTACACTGTATATGATAGTAATGGTTTTTGATTCAAAAAACGTGCATATGAGAAAAACAATAAAATTAACCTATTCGTGAAAGCAGGCGCCTGCTGCACAAAATGCAAATTCTCAGTTGGAATTCAATTTACTGTCTGAACCCTTACTTTGTGGAATCTACTCATATCACTCTTTTATATGAAAGTAAAAGTTTCTAATCAACTCCACTCAAATTTAAAAATTCGAAAACTCCAAATTTATAATTATTCCGATTTTTGGAATATCATTAAATGTAACGTCTGTCAATTATTATCAATTTTCATATATTTCTCATTAAAGTGGAGCTAATTAGAATTTTCCAGCTTTATTCAAAATAGTAATTTTGTTGGAAGGTTATTATTTCTAGTATGATCTTGTGGTGAGTATACGTTAAACATATTGTAAGGTATGAAGCAGAATTTAACTGTAGTCAATTACATTTTTAAGTTATACAAACAGAATTTTGTATTAAAGCCAACTAGGCTAGCTGCATTTCCTTATCCGCACATCATGTAAATCCATTTGTTGAAATGTTGGAAATATATTTTCAAAAATAAGAGAAATTGGTTTATTTTCTGTACAGATTGTTACAAAATGGTACGTTCTGCAAAGCATCTCTGGAATTTGAGGAAGCTGTTGTCTTAAAATACACAAATTTGCAATCAGTTATCAGAGTAACTAGAAACTCTACCAGTGTTCCAGTAGGTGAGCAGTTGTCAGCAATTATTCAATAAACTCACTAGTTTACACTTGTGAATTCTGCAATTCCCAATAATGAAATTAAATCATTGCTTCGATTATCAAAAAAGTAGATAAGTTCCCATGGAAAACAGCTGTGGCAAATATATTAGGTTTTGTTCCTGTTCTGCTTTGATATGTTCCAGATACTGGAGGATTAGAGGGAGTCAGATATTAAAACGTCAAGTTATCGTCTGTTCTAATATGCGTGATTATTGATTCAATTATTTCCTGATTTAAATTTATTGAATTTGTTATTGATTTACACTGTTAATTTCATTGTTCACATAAGCTGGGTCACTGCAATTCTGTTCAAGTTTCAAGTTTGATACTACTACAGATGGTATTGTCTGGGATCTAAAAGCTAGATATACAGAAAGTTTGCTCATTTAGCTCCATTGTTTCTATAGGACGATAACTTACACCCAAACTTTCACTTTGCTCTGATAACCTTATATCTCGGGATTATTATTATTTCGTGATTTTTTATGACGCCCTTATAGCTCGGAGGCTCACGCAATA
Source organism: Galerucella tenella (assembly GCA_910591685.1). NCBI lineage: Eukaryota > Metazoa > Arthropoda > Insecta > Coleoptera > Chrysomelidae > Galerucella > Galerucella tenella. The sequence goes on along the minus strand of CAJUYH010004126.1, from coordinate 18,350 downwards.
ATTTGTTAGTTCCACTCTATTGCTCCTATAGTCCGTAAACTCACACCACTAATGATGAACAAAGTGTTATCAAGGCGATGATGGAGGTAGATATATACTCTCATCCCTCTTCATCTCGGAAGTTCACTGTTTCCTGTGCAGTGGTGCCAAAAATCACCTTTCATCTTCATAAAGTGCCAATTAATTCTACCAAACCGCTAATAGTGCTCATACCTTATGATATCAAGGCCAAGTTAACAGACAAAGATTTTGACTATCTAGGAGAAATATCGCTTCTATTAAGAGCTGATATTTACTATAAACTATTACTCCCTGATGTCGAATCATTCGGAAAAGGTACCCCACTTTAGCTTAGATCCAATTGGGCTGAACTTCCCAGAGCCGTGCCTTCCCAGTGCCTATCTGCTTTGTCTAGCTTTCATCACCCCAGCTACTTTTTCCACACTACTAACTTCACTGGAAAAGAGAAGCTGGAGGAAATTTCAGAGAAATTTGTAAACCAAGAAAATGGTTCTTACCACTCAAAAAATTCCTAACGGAATGATCTGGCAGAGCAAATATTTCAAGGCACCACCCAAATTTTCCCTAATGAGAAATACCAGGTGGACTTGCCCATAATTCATCCCCTAGCTCAAAAAAACTTGAGGGAATCATTCACTTGAGCTCAAAACAGATTTCTATTACTAGAAAAACGGTTCCAAAAAAAAAACCACGACTCAAACAAGAGTACAAGGCGGTACTTTATGAGTACTCAAACTTGGTTCATGTTAGTAGATAGTAAATGAGCTATGAAAGTTCTAGAAGCTATGGTGGAAACAGTGTGTTAGAGAGAGAGATAGTCATGAACGTAATGTGCGTGAGAGATACAGAGGCCGCCATTTTTATTCCGCATTTTCAATTATCATACAATTTTATGTGATTTCATTTCAGCTGTTTGAGACATAATATCACGTACATTGGAGGCCAAATCCCTTAACATCATTTAAAATTCAAGATGATTAAAGGAGAGTAAGGGCCATTCGCACCGATTATTCTAAAAAGTCATACTTAACTAAGTGACACTTATTATTCAAATGGAACTTCGTTCGCGCCGTACCTCCCTCAGCTAAGTGGGAAGTTTCATTTGACAACGCCGCAATTTTAAAATCTTTTTTCGAAAAAGAAGATCTTGTCAGGAGTTAACTGCAATCCATTCGTTTGATACAATTTGATCTATGCGTTTGGTATTAGTTAGTGTCTTCTTTGGTTTTGACGTTTTGATAAGTATTTTTCCTTCCGAGACATTTTAGTAGTTTAAATATGAGCGGAGAAAAACGATCTAGTGGAATGAATTCCACAACACGTGAAAAATCATTATTATAAGATATTATTAGCAAGTATGAAAATGTCATAGGAAATAAACAATTTTAATTTCTCCGAGAAAATTGAGAGTAGTTTCCTTAGTCATTCTAAATCTAAGAAAAAACGTCGATCGAATGTATTAAAATAATCGTTCCTTATATAATATAATGGAAATTTGAGTAAACAAACAAGGCTGAAAGTATATAAAGCGTCAATACGCCCAATTGTAACATATGCAGCGGAAGCCATGTGCCTTACAGCCAAGGACATAGAAAAACTAAAAATATTCGAAAGGAAAATCATACGAAGAATCAACGGCCCAAAAAAAATAGACAACGATCAGTACAGGAGCCTATACAATAATGAGATTGAAGATATTCTAGAAGGAGAAGATATCGTTAATGTAATTAAAGCTCAAAGACTACGGTGGTGGGGACACATTCACCGCAGACAACCAGAGGAGCTAATAAGAAAAATCACTACATGGACACCACAAACAACAAGACCAAGGGGAAGGCCAAAAGAAAAATGGGGGAATCAAATAATCGAAGACATTAGAACTCTTGATATTAGAAACTGGAATAAACTGTGCCAGGACAGAAAAAAGTGGAGAGAAATTGTAGACAAGGCTAGAAAAAACAGAAAACTATGAAGAAGAAAAGATCTCAGATAACAAGGCGGAGTGATTCACCGCAATAAAGGAATCTAAGAGCTTCAAGATGGAGCGCTAATCATTTCTACGGAAATGTAAAGGCTAATATAATATATATATATATAATATAACTGTCTGGGTATGCCGTATTCAATTACCTATATCAATTATTTCTAAATCGTCATCATCTTCTAACATTTTCATTTCGATAAGACAAATTACAAATACAAAGATCTACCATCTACCGAAGCACAAATTACTCAAATCTAAACTGTCATCAATAAACTTCAAAATTAGTATTTCGAGGTTAAGTGGAACTTTAAGCCGGGGATATCCCGAGCTTAGTTAAGGTATCCTTAACGTCGCGTTAAGGATGCCTTTAAATACGGTGCGAACGACTAAGTGACACTTAGTTGATTTAAGTGACTCTTAACGTTTGAGTGTAACCGGTGCGAATGGCCCTTAGGGCCATTATTATCCTAAAAAGTCATACTTAACTAAGTGACACTTATAATTTAAGTGGAACTTCGTTGGCGCCGTACCTCCCTTAGCTAAGTGAAAAAGAATTAACGGCAGTCGTTTGATCCAGTTTGATCTATGCGTTTGATATTAGTTGGTGTCATCTTTGGTTTTGACGTTTTGATAAGTATTTTTCCTTCAGAGTCAGTGTAGTTCATAAATATGAGCGGAGAAAAACGATCTTGTGGAATAAATTTCACAACACGTGAAAAATTATTATTATTAGATATTATTAGCACAGAGTACACCATCTAACAAGAGACGAAAGCTTTGTCGGTTCCTTTGAGGTTGGACTTAAACGGAAATACGTCGAGACTGACAGATATACTACTTGATACCACAGAGTACACCATCTAACTAAGGCAGTGACAACCAAACCACAGAGTACTGAGTAACTGACGGGAACGAACGAACGGAAGTGTCGACCATGTGTCGACTTGACATTGACATATATACTAATTAATTCATGCATGTGCACACAAAATTGCGATCAAGAAAACGGCTTTCATTCGCCTCTTGTTAGATGGTGTACTCTGTGTTCTGTATCTGTATCTGTAGAGTGGGGAGGGTGAGTGTGTAGGCTCACAGCACTTAGGCCACATGTGACCCATTGTACATCCTCCCGAGGAGTTGTCCTCCTAGGTCATTGTCCATCCTGTCCTTCTCAGGAAGGTGGTCAGGTCACTAGGAGACATCTCCTTTATATCGGCAGGTGTAGGCCAAGACTCACCGAACACACACTCTCTTATTGACGATAACTCCGGACACTCGCATAAGACATGCCTGACAGTTTCATCTTCCTGTTCACACATCCTGCATAGAGGTGTGTCTACTAACCCCATAGTATGGAGGTGTTTCCTTAGTTGACAGTGACCAGTCAGAAATCCTACTGTTAAACGTAGGTTTTTCCTGGTCATCGCCAAATATTTCTTCGGCGCCAGCTTTCCAGGGTCGCCCAGGGTGATCCTGGCAAGACTGCATCCTTTGATTCCATCCCATCTCTTAAGGGATTGAGCATGGGTGTAACGTTTGGCTAGTTCCGCAATTGTCGAAGTCGTTAGGCCGTAGGTGTCACTGGGTCCTAGAATTTTCAGTCCAGCGGCTTCCCTGGCTAAAGAATCAGCAATGCGATTTCCTTTACTCCTGTCGTGCCCTTTAACCCACCTCAGGATAATATTGTTATCTGCCGAGGCGTCAGCTAAATCTTGGTGGCACTCTAGTACTAGCCTCGATATAACACGTTGTCTGTTCAAGGCTAATAGGGCTTGTCTACTATCAGTGCAGATTGTTATGTTTTTTCCAGAAATTCCTCTTCTGGTTAGTTCTTTTGTGGCAATTGAGATACCAGCCAGTTCTGTTTGAACCACGCTGGTATTGTTTCCCATTCCCCACTTAATCTTGAGGCTCAGTGCTCTCGAGTAAACTCCACATCCTGAGCCTTCTTTCATTTTTGAACCATCTGTATAAATGCGTATTGCATTTGCAGCGTCTGGTTCTGTGTTCTCTTTTATTTGAATTTTGTAGGGTTTGTTAAACAGAAACCTGGGTTCAATTGCATCGTTGGCTGCCTGCAGCAGAGGTAGCGCAG
>CAJUYH010004126.1:0-14240 GCA_910591685.1 Galerucella tenella | reverse complement strand
TTTTTTTTTACTCGCTCCTGTAAAATTATTCATAACAGACCACAAGGTAGTAATAAACAAAGTTCCTGATTTCTCCGCTATTTACCGTAACTTATTTTAATATAAAAATCGATATTCAATTGAGTCGTATTAAAGATTTGATAAAGAATTGGTTGAAATAACTCAACAAGACCCCTGGAATTTTCCGTAACCTCCATCTGAGGCTATCTGGAACTCTTGACGCTAATGGTCAAGGGGCCGTGGAGCAAACCACGTTAAAAATCTGGCGCCCGAGTATTCCGTCGAAAGATTTTTAGTCAAGGGTGTCCATAGTGACGTGTTCGTGTGGCAGGAGCCACGTGTACGAGGTAAAACGCGTTACAATACCACTCGTACTTCTCTCCACTTACTGGGAATATACCTCAGAGCTAAAGAGGCTCTGAAAATTCCAACCAGGTGCGGCATAAGAATATCCATTCCCCATTGAAGTAGGGCTGGTCTTATTCCGTCAGGTCCTGGTGACTTGAAGGGGGAGAAGCCCGATATGGCCCACCTTATCTTGTCCTCATCAATTACTGCACTAGCAGATTGCCAGTCGTATTGTGAGGGTGTTGTTGGTACTTCCATCCAGTTTGACGTTCCAGGAAAGACAGAACCTGGGAAGTGAGTTTCCATAAGAATCTCAGCGCTCTCTTGAAGGTTGGCGGCCTTGTCGCCATTTTCCCTTGTCAGGATGCCGATACTCTTATGGTGGTCGTTTGAGAGTGCCTTCTGTAGCCTAGAAATTTGTGGGAAGTCTTCGACTGCCTCACAATAGGCTCTCCAGGCTTCTCTTTGCTTTTGTCTGCAGACTTTTTTGAACTCTTTGAGGTTGGCTTTATACATTCCCCAGTCCTCTTCGAGTTTTGTTCGTTTTGCCTTGTTAAAGGTCGTTCTCGCTGTCTTTCTGAGGTGTTCCAGTTCAGGGCACCACCAGGTATTGGTCGTGCCACCTGTCTGAACCATCCTCATGGGACAGGATTCCTTATAGGCAATGTCTATTTTGTTTTGGATAGATACTGTGTACCTTTCCAGTTCCTCATTATTGCTGGGAGTCAGGACCTCTGTTTCCCGCAGAGCACCTTCTAAGAGTCGATTGTAGAGAGCTACATCCGTCCTCTTCGGGTCACGGGATTTTACAGTGGTCCTGAGATCCTGGCTTACCGTATAGGTCAGCCAGCGGTGGTCTGACATAGAAATATGATCCGACACCTGCCAGTCCTGAATTTTGTTTGATATTTTGGCTGTCGCCAGCGTAATATCTATTAATGTTTGGCTACGGGCGTTAATAAATGTCGGCTCCGTGCCTCTGTTTAAGATTGTTAGATCTTTCCTAATTATATATTCATAAAGAGACTTACCTCGGGCGTTGATATCCTTGCTGCCCCAGCTCAGGTGGTGTGAGTTTGAATCGCAACCCAATATCAGCTCCACTCTGTGGTTGAGGCAGTGATCCACTAGTACCTCCATCTCTTTAGTCGGTGGTAGGGTGGCTGCATCTGAAGGTAAGTACCCCGATGCGAGTACCAACGCCGTATATTTGCCTTTTCCATCTGGACATTCCACTTTAACCGCAGTAAGGTCTGAGGTGCAGAATTGTGCCATCGGAGAGACTCTGTATTTCCTTGGGACGTAAATAGCTGTCCTAGGTTGCTGATTGCTTGGTAGGCTGAAAATTTGACCCGTTAGGCTACTGAAACCAGTAATTTTGGTCTTTATTATCCAGGGCTCCTGGATCAAAGCTATTGCATCCTCCAATACATCAAGGCGGCGACATAGTGTTGCCGTTGCCGCCTTTTTGTGTTGGAGGTTGCATTGTATAACATTCACCTTTTTTCCAACGTCCTTGCCCATGAGTAGGTTGCATGGAGTTGGATTCTCTTTAGAGGTCCATCTGCTCCTCCGCTAGGGGAGAGACGACCTCGTTGTCTTCGGGTGCCTCCTCCGTCAGGTCATCGACTGTTTCGACGTCCTTTTCGGGACCCATGGTGGCCTTGGGGTCAATGTCCACTTTATGTGGCTCGACTACCAAGGACCTCGGGTCTTCAGAGGTGCCCCCTGCTTCCTTCCTTGTTACCCTAATAGTCAATGAGGTGAACGCATAGCTCATCCTCATCGACTTCTTCTTGAGGACAGCCATATCCTCGTCTCCAATTCCGAAGACGAAGAGGTGTCCTTCTGGGTTCACCTTTACCTCATGGTGGAAAGTGCACCACCTTGCCACCGTCAGATCAGGGTTCTGCGCCCTAAGCCGACCAAGAACCCTCTCTTTTTCACCGGATGTCGTCTTGTGGACGTCCTCCGGGATCCAGAGCGAGGCCTTGGTCAGCCTAGGGAGCCTATCCACACTAACGATCGCCAGCGATGCCTCCTCCCACGGCTTGAGGTTTGTTGTGGCTTTTTTCAGCCACTCTAGCGTCCCGTCGTCATCGCAGACCACTCTGATGATTTCACCGGAGTATGTCCACGACTTAAACGTGGGCGCTTTGCTGTTGCTGCTGGAGGCGGAGAAGATAATCTTGTCCAGTTCCTCTAGCAGTTTATTTTTGATGATTCTTTCCCGTTCTGCGGTAACCTTACCGTACGGGTTAGTCTCATCTATAATAGCAACCTTGAGGTGTCTCAAGGCGGCATCCGAAAAGGTTTTGGAAGGCGCGGCGACATTTCTGTCGCTGCGCGGCTTCTTCAGCCTTCTTGGAGTCCCCTCCGTGGAGGTGCTCAAGTGAGGGCGCTTACCTGCAGGGGCAGCCGGTTCCTTGCCTTTATTCAAAGCGGAGCTCTTGGCGCCGGCCGCAGGAAGTGCCTTTGTTGTTGGAGGTGGAGTTGGGGAAGAGGGGGGTGCACTTGTAGCTGCTGCCACCCCTGATTCCTTCGCTCTCTTCCTCCTTTTGGCTTCGGCGCCGCAAATGCGCTTTCGCCTAGGCCTTTGTGTTATTGTATCACGAGGTGATCTTCCATGTCCAGCCTCATTCTGTGCAGTATTTTGGGGTGGACATTTCTGTTCATCCCCAGCTACTGCTTTTGATTGAGGTGAGCACTTCTGTCCAGCCTCGGGATTTTTCGTTGATTTTTGTTTGTTCATGTGTGTTCCCACGAGTAGCAAGGGAAGGGTTGGTCACCTCTGGCAGAGCCCCGCATTACCAGAGGAAGGCTAATTACAATGGGGTTCCGCCCGGTTCCCCAAGGGGATCGTTCGTGACCGCATATCACCCTGCGGCCATTCAGCTGTCAGCACGATTCCTTACACCTTAGCTTGGGTGTGTACTCTGTGTTATTAGCAAGTATAAAAATGTCATAGAAAATAAACAATTTCAATTACTCCAAGAAAATTGAGAGTAATTTCCTTCGTCATTCTAAATTTATGAAAAAACGTCTTAGGATCGAATGTATTATCGTTCCTTGGTATGCCGTATTCAATTATATCAATTATTTCTAAATCGTCATCATCTTCTAACATTTCCATTTCCATTTCGATAAGACAAATTACAAATACAAAGATCCACCATCTATCAAGGCACAATTTACTCAAATCTAAACTGTCATAAATCAACTTCAAAATTAGTATTTCGAGGTTAAGTGGAACTTTAAGCCGGGGATATTCCGAGCTTAGTTAAGGTATCCGTAACGTCGCGTTAAGGATGCCTTTAAATACGGTACGAACGACTAAGTGACACTTAGTTGATTTGAGTGACACTTAACGTTTGAGTGTAACCGGTGCGAATGGTCATAAGTGATATCATTTTCAATTTATATATTCACCGCTCTCAAAAATGAAGTCTGTTAAAACTGTAATTGAAGAATCCCACCGTTTATTAATTGAAATGAAAAAATTGAGAAAAATACTTTTTGATAACTTTATAATTAGGGACGATGAGATTTGAATGAAGCGAATGCAAAGACAAATGAAATTATATAATGCGGCAATTTGTAAGATGCTACCTAATCTATGGGAACTTTGAGAAAATAAGAAACTTACATGGGTACTTTGAATATTTCAGGTGATTAATTTCAAATAGACATGTAAGGGGAAGGTTTTAATTCCAAATTACACAGTATAGTTGAATGGGTAAACGTAAAATCGAGTGGGATCAAGACGGGGTCTATAGTTAATTCACTTCATTAAGATTTGAACCGATATTAAGAAAATTGTGTAGTTATTTTTCAAAATGAAATAGAAAAAACTTTCTGTATTGAAAGTGGATACTACATTTTGTGGAGAATTTAAAAAAAAATCTGGTGAAAATGAAATTTCAGACATAAAGTTATTGAATACCAAAAATGATGTGATTGTATCAGAGTGGTTTAAGGACCACAGCAAAAACAAACTATTGAATGAATTGTCTGAATTTTCGGAGAAAGAGTCGGGTAGCGCATTATCTTAAATCATCATCGATATCATTAGCAGTAAATATAAATGAATTTGGAATTGAAAATGGCTCGTCTTACATTGAACTTCCAGAACAAATTTCAAAGAAATACTGTTGTATAAATATTGAAAATACCGATCAATTTTGCTCATTCTGGTCAATTGTTTGTGCCCTTTATCCTGCTCGTACACATATCAACTTGACTCGTTCCCATCCATTTTATAGTACAGTTTTAAATCTTGAATCATGTCAGTCAGGTATTATGGAGATCATACGAGGTCACTTAACTAAATTGATCGTTCTAATTGGTTGAAAATAATACGATAAAAGTAATGAATAATAAAAACTGTTACTCAAACCCGTTACATGAAATATACATATTATATTATCAATTTTATTCGCATATAACATATATAACACACTGAATCAAGAATATAGAGGTGAAAGTTATTATTTTTCTATTTTACCGTGAGCTTACTCTGACAACATCGTGGAAAACTTCACTTGTCAGTGTCAAAATTGTGATACTGTTATTTTTATTTCGTCTATGTTGTGCTTTGTTGAGTTGTTTGCATTTGAGCATGTCCACAAAACAAAAAAGATATCCCAATTTCACGGCGTCAGAGCGATAATTAGGTAGTACTTATAAAAGTAGCCGTTCACCATAAAAGTATAATAGAATGCAAAAAGACGGATGCTGTGACTTGGCGAGAATAGCTGGAATTTGTTGGAGTATCATGGGAACACTGGGTTTAGATAATCGAAAACGAGTAATAAACTCGACATCATCGAGCTCTTAAAAGGGATTTATCCGTTCTTCAACAGTATATGGTCGTCTTTCGTACTCTACAAATTCCAATATCTCGCCAATTTCCAAACTCTTCATCGAAAAGGTCAAGGTCAATGTCAAGTTCCTCAAGATACATTGACAATAACAATGAAATAAAATACAGAACCTAGATGATACTAAACTACTGTAAAAGAATCAAATAAGCTTCTCGATTTCACCCTAAACGATAATAACACAATCAAATTTAAAGTTGAAATAATCTTTGTTGCAAAATGTAAGCAAACATGAAAAAATCATGACACAGTTGTCAGTTAGAATCTTTGGTTAGAATAAAGGAACACCACTTTCTCGTATTTAACTGTATGTTCTATGGTTAACATCAACTTGATAGTGGCAGCTAGGATAGCCGAAAGTTTGACTGCCAGCTAATGCAAACTGGCAGTTGATAAACACTTTAACCCACAGCTAAGATTTAGAAGAAAGGCTACAATATTTAACCGAGCATTGATAAACCCGCCCTAATTCAATCAAATAATAATGCGATGCTACTATTCAATTGAGTAGGTACCTACATCTGAAGTTGAATGCTAAAAAAATAATGATCTTGATTATAATGTATGATAGAAGTCTACAATTACTGTGGGCTCACAACAATAATACTAAAATGCACCTTTGAATATCAAATCAAAAGTTGTTTCTACAAAATTAATACTGAAACTACCTCCTGCAAATTATATTTAAATCGAGGCGATATTTTTTATAGCTCCAACTGCTGAATGCTCATGGCAGAACCGTCGATATAACCAGCCATAATATGATGAAACAGACCCGTATTCAGAAACCAAATTTTTGTCCAACCGTTCCGTCATACTTGCCATAATCAAGCTAAAATATAATCAGTGCTCAATGACTGGTTGAATTGTCATTATTGTCAAACTGTTCAAAGCTCTTGCTAATATAAGCTTTATAATAATATTGCTCAAGATTACTGTTGAGGATAATTGAAAGGTAAATTAAATCCTTTTTCCGTATTTGTTATGAATCAAACCTCAATACTATGCTTTCCATTTTTTATTACGACGTTTTGGTAGCGTTTCAGCTACCGTTGTCAAGATGAATTAGTTTTTAAACAATTTTTGGTCCCTATTTGAGACAACGAAAATCTTTGACAACTAGACAATCAATAATATTCCTCGTTAGTATTGATAATATTGTGGTTTGATTCCCAAAAAATCGGAAAAACGAATAAGTAATGCCACAAGGAGCATACAGAATATATGTAAATGAAATTATCCATCAATTATTCCAGTAAATAAAGGAAAAAAGTTAACATCAATGACGCCCTATTTTCATCTTTCGGTTGGAAGTTGCATTTGGTACCTCATTAAACATGAGACAAAGTTCTGCATGAAAACGCGTGCGAGGGCGGAGAAAAAGGCTCCGAAAGACCAGAAAAATAGATTTTCAGCCAATATCTCCTAAAATATGGCAGTTAGAGATTTTTGGTTCAAATAAAAATTAAAGTTCAGTTAATTTTCTACAAAAATGGTTATCATGATTTTTCTCGAAAATTTGATCGGTTTCGAGAAAAACGGCACCAAGCACACCTCGAATAATGAGCTTCTGTGCTGTATGCCGGAGAGCACAGTCCGTGTATTCACACATCAGCGGGGGGACAAATTATTCAATAACTTTGTGAAAAATGTATATTTTCTCATGATTCAAAGTTCATGTGAAAGAGGAATTCTTCTGCTATCACACCCTGTGAATTGAGTCACGCTTGACTCTTTTGGCCACATCGGAACACGGGTCAAACTTTCTGCTCCCGGTCAATTTTGACCTCGCCAGGAATTTGTTCCTATTTTTTTTGTATTCCACTAATTTACTCAAAATTCTCTTTATTATGGATCCTCACAAGGTCCTTTGTCATCCCTGAAATTTGCATACCCTAATTTTTTTTTAATTTTCATTTAATCGTTGTTTATTGAATCCCAAATTTTTGCTGTTTTTGGAGCGCGGGGAAATTTTGTGAACAACCATCAATTAAAAATTTATACATGAACCGATTGGTCTCTATGATACATCATTTGAAAGCTAAGAATGTCTACTTTTCGATTGTGGAATTACTTTTTTGACGAAGTCGTCCATTTTTCAATAAAATTAGAAAACGCGGGCTCAAGGAAAAAACGCACTTTTTTGGTGTTTTTTTTTCTCCCTGCTCTTTATTTCTAACATTTTAATATCTAAATGTATACGCTATAAATTATTACTTTCGTTCCTCCGTCGTTCGCCTCGCGTGTGCTCTACGTGGTGCTCGTGTCGTCTGCTACAAACTATGCAGCCACGCTTGGAGGCATAAATGTGTTTGTTTTCTGTCATTATTTTGATAAATATTATTGTCAATTATAGAGAGAAAAGTTATAAAAGTGAAGAATATTGAATAAATATTGACGATTTTCCAACAGTGGCTCGGAAACGAACTGTCACCAGAAAAATGGGGATGGAAACGTGCAGAGGATATACTCATGCCGGTCCGAACCATTAAAGAGCCAACGCTTCCGGCAATCTTGAAAATGATATTTTGTCAATGTAAGAAAGAATGTGAGGGAACATGTTCATGCAAGAAAGCAGGGCTACCTTGCTCATCTATTTGTGGTTCGTATGAGTCACACCAGTGTTCGAATTATAAAGACAGCGATAATATGTTATCCCAAGAGGTAGAATTACAGGAAACTGTAGACTCAGGAGAAGTTGTTGACGGGGTAGAGCTAGAAGGAGCTCTAGACCCAGAAGAAGTTCTTGACCAAGAATCAGATGATGACTGGTGACGAACAGATTTATGTCATAATTGCAATGTATTTTTATATACTTTTTCCATCAATTCACGGACAACTAACCCGTGAATCTCTTGTACTTTTGTTAAAAATTTTCTATGTAATATTTCAGTCTATAATGTATTTTTCTTGTATCATTATATTGGATTCTCCCGTTGATAAATGAATAAATAAATAAATAAAACATATATTTTCCTATAATAAATGAAACATGAAGAACGTTTATAACTCGTTATTCCAGAAACCTCAATCAATCTGGTGGCAAAAAAATTTGCAATAAAATGTGCGGAGAATCTGCAAGAAATTGTTGCTGAGTATTATGGGTGAATATTCTTCACTCTTGAGGCATTTTCAGTTTTCCTTACCAAAAATCTAATGAACTTCAGTATTTTGCCACATGTGCAAAGCTGATAGTTGCTAGATTCAGGTCCACTGGTGAGGTCCATCTCGCTAGAATTAATCTTATAGCCCGTTTTCCTGATAAGTATATCTTGAGGACTCATCTGAGAGGAAAACAAGACCCTCGGAAATATAAATATCCATCAAAAGTGTCTGGTTACAGGGTTTCTCATTTATGGCACCGAGGATTTTCCCAATCTGTAAAATGTGGTGGCGCCATCTACAATTGGTTCTCACAATCCAAAACATTGGAAATAATGGATTTCCAACACCCCCCAGCTCAAATTTTGTACAAAACTTGCATATTCCACAAGACTGAAAATTTACGGTTTTTCAACCCGATTTTTTTGCAGAAAATATTGATGTTGCGAAAAAAATTATGGGGGCCATTTTTGTAGAAAATTAACTGAACTTCAATTTTTATCTGAACCGAAAATCTTTAACTGCCATATTTTAGGAGATATTGGCTGAAATTTTCCTGGCCTTTTGGGGCCATTTTCTCCGCCCTCGCACGCGTTTTCATGCAGAACTTTGTCTCATGTTCAATGAGGTACCAAATGCAACTTTCAACTGGAAGATGAAAACAGGGCGTCATTAATGTTAAATTTGCCTTTCTTTCCTCCTTAATTTACTGGACTAAATTTCTACCTTTTTTTTAAAACTAGAACCTCATTTTCCATAAAATATTTCCATTCAAATTTGACATTGCATTGAAAAAAATCAAATGAAATACAGTTAAAAAGTGAAACTGATTTTATTTTAGCTCAGAAAACGGTACTTGATTCCTCGTTACCAGTTTTTCTTCAAAATTATCGTCCAATAATGGATCTATCTACTTCATTGGAGAAAAGTGATAGAGAAAAGACATCTCTGGTATCTTCAGCAGAAGAGTTGTACTGCTTCGTAATGCTCTTCCCGCTCTTGTGCTCATTTTCAATTGCGACAGCATTTATAATATTTCTTCCCACAATGTCTTTTTTCCGAGGAATTCAGGAGAAGAGGACTCGGTTGGTGAGAAAATTGGAATGTCCTTCGGAAGACATCCATATATTCTGGTATATTTATCAACATATAGCATGTTTGCGTTGACATAGCTACATGATCATATTCAGGTGATATAAACACCTAAAAATAGTTTGCCTGAGAACCATCTTAGAATTTGAATACTGAAAACCTAAGAAAGTTCCATGTGTTTGATAATCATAGATTTATTGTGAATAAGGTCAATCACTGGAAATTTAAAAATAAATTATTCCATATATTCAAATTAAATCAGAGATAAAAATGCAATGTTTATAAAAATTGGATATAAACAGATTGTTTCATGCAAGAATATAACAATTTTGGAATAACCTTTTATACTAATTATGTCATTAAAATTATTATCTAGAGTTACTAGGCAAGTAAAAGTCATTTTAATGAATTCGACGTTGCTAGTTTGTTTTAAATATTAATGCGAGGAATAACTTATTGATAACGTTATAATTTGTTGTATTTCTATCGTACCCGTTGTACATTCGAACCAGTATCGCGGAATAATAATAGTATATAATCACAGTAACGATGGAACTATTCGATTGTTCAAAGTTCCATTTTAGGATTTTCCAATATTTAGCTGCTCTTGCAGGTGAGTGAATTTTATGTAAATGTGCCGCATATCTTACTCATAATATTGAATTCGGTTGTAACTACATTGAAGAAAGTATTACTTTTAGACTAATTCAGTAGGTACACAAAAATTAACAATCCAATTTGTTAATAACTTCAACACAATTTTACTAAGTTTCTTCTGTAAGTGCCTTGTGGCATTACTTATTCTTTTTTCTCTTATTTTTTTGGGAATCAAACCACAATAATGTTTTTTATTTTCTATTACGACGTTTTGGTAGCGTTTCAGCTACCGTTGTCAAGATTAACTAGTAACTAAATAATTTTTGGTCCCTATCTGACACAACGAAAAAAAATTGACAACTAGACAATAAATAATATTTTTAAGTTTAAGACTAAAAAACTTTGTTGTCAAATTTTATTAAGGTCCATTCATAGTAAATCACATCTCTGGTAAAATGTAAAATAAAATATTTTATTTGCAACTGTCATATAACGGGTACGATTTGATACTATTATACATTATTATACACTATTATACATTACCGCACTAGTGCGATAATAAGAATCCATAAAAATATTAATACCAGAATTAAATATTTAAAATAACACTGGAATCTGCATTTTCAAATTCCGAAAGGAGATTATCTTCGCTTGAACTCATTTTTATAGATTTTTGTTCATTCAACTTAGACAATTTGATGACATAACTAATTTATTTTATTGCCACAGCTTTGTTTGTGTTTGTTGCTATGGTCACAAAATATGATACACAGTACCTTATATTTGCAGTCAATATTATTAAAAATACATTGAATTGAAATATTTTCCTAATTTTCTGATATAGATACTGTTAATAATACTAATGAACAATGTAGATAAAATTTTGTACATAACATGTGTCATAGGAATTATTAACGCACTTATGTGATTACATGACTCGGCCTACGCTCTCGTCATGCAAACTTCACATGCGTGCGTTTAATGTCCATATCCCACTAATTACGTAAATAACTATTATTTTATGGCATTCTAACGATATAATAGTTTACTAGAAATGGAATCCAGTGAAGTGCACGTTCCAGGAACGGTTTTCATTGGTATGGCGCTTTTTTTTCGCTCATTTTGGAAAAAATGTTGTTAATAAAACGCGTTTGTTGTTACTTTTTTGTGTATGATTATTTTTGTTTTCAAAATATGTATAACTCAGTTTGGTGATTTTGTGTATTGAAGTGTGTATCGATTAACAACTATTCCGATGATAAATCTAAGAAAACCTGAATAAAAACTTATGATGCTATCCTGATAACGCAGGTAATTGATTATTGGAAACAAACGCGTTTTATTTCCAAAATAAGCGAAAAAAAGCGCTATCCCAATAAAAACCGTTCCTGGAACGTGCACTTCACTGGATTCCATTTCTAGTAGACTATCATATCGTTAGAATGTCATGAAATAAAATATTTTATTTCACATTTTACCAGAGATGTGATCTACTATGAATGGACTTTAATAAAATTTGACAGCAAAGTCTTGTAGTATTAAACTTCAAAATATTATTTATTGTCTAGTAGTCAAATTTTTTTCGTTGTGTAAGATAGGGACCAAAAATTATTCCATTACACATTTTCATTAAATTCTTTGTCATAATAGAACTTCCCTTTTAGTTAATTTTTAAGAGATTAGATTTCATTCAATTGAACATTACTCTCTACTTGAATTTAAATTTTACATCATAAGTTGATGTTTCCATATGTTTAAGGTTTTCTCATGAGAAAACATACCTAGTTCCTAACTTTTTTCTCTCCTACTCTTAAGTTAATTTGAGATTTTTCATTCCACAATTTTATTGAGTATTTTCACTTCGTTAAAAAATACTTCTTGATGGACTAATGATAATGATGTTCTTACCCTTCCAGTTGTAAGATTTCATACAGGTAACTTTTACAATTTGTTTATTATTTAAAAAAAAATTGTAATATTTAAATTTCTCATAACTTCTGTCTTATTTATAGTATATATTCATTATTTTAGATTAATTTCCTCCATTAATTATTTAACTTGATTGTAGAATATTATTTGATCGCAGCTTTGTTACATCAATTTTATTGCCTCTTTAGATCTTTACAATAGGGTACCATTTTCTTTTCGTTACAGCCTGATGATGGTAATTGTTACCGAACCTAGTTGCGAGTTTTGAGTCCCAACGGACATTGGATATATTGTGGTTTGACTTTGAGTTTCATTGAACCCTTTATTCCATTACTAGTTAATCTTGACAACGGTAGCTGGAGCGCTACCGAAACGTCGAAATTAAAAATAAAAAAACATTATTGTGGTTTGATTCCCAGAAAAATAAGAGAAAAAAGAACAATTATACTAATATACTATTTCTTGAATAATAATAAAATGAAGTTTATAAGGTATAGGAAAAATTATAAAGTGATTAGATTCCCCACAACACATTGTTTTTTGCTATCGTCCGAAAACATTTTCTCAAGAATAAACGAACCACTTTTGTGAATTACTGAACCATAATGCGGAGAGGTGTCAAGAAAATCCACTTAAATTAAAAAAAAACTGGTATTTATAGTATAGTTGATCACAACAAATGGATGTATATGAATATGGTTCTTGTCAGTGAAGATATAATGACAGATGTCATTGGTGCGCTGTCCATGCAATTTATTTCAACACGTTAAGTTCCATAACGTACAATGAATACCTTGATTAGATCAGTGGAATATATGTTGTATTTTGTTTTTTATCTAGGATATATTTGACAACGTAGCACGGAATTGAATATTGGTATTATAACGGTTTTTTGTTGCAAATGAAAAAGGTCATCCGAAGAGACAACATATTGGTTTGTGAAATCTTTTGAATGGGCCTTTTCAGTAGATGCTTAAATCTCAAAACAAATATTTTATTTGAAAGCTTACTGATAATTTTTCACTTTGTGCAGTTTTGTTTCGAATATAAATGTCACAAAGCTGAATAGAAAGTTGAACAAATATTAGGGTAATTTGAACACGTGTTTCACCTTGGTGCAAGTGACGTCATAAAGTCTGGAGTTATGTTGGCAGATAGATAGATAGATAGATCGATAGATAGATAGATAGATAGATAGATTTCTCTGACTAAATTACATGTTTTTACAATGTTTGTAGCAAGTCAGAAATACAAAATGTAGAATGTACATGTACAACATTTGACATATTAATAAAAATAAAAACACATAACACATAATTATATTAATTAAGGTTAAAATACAAGTGATAAAAATTATATTCAAAAAGAGAGGAATGTCCAATGAGCATGAATACATTTTAAAAAAATTTCTAGATATTCTGACAATTCTCAATGTATTCGTTCACAGAATAAAAACAAAATCTAAGTAAATACGTTTTTAAACTCCTCTTAAATTTATTCAAACTTAAAGATTTCATTTCTGCTGGTAAGATATTATACAGAGAATAGTTGAGTGAATTCTTCTGAGATTTTGTCAGACGAAAACGATTTGTACGAATATTACATGCTTGTCTAGTATTGTAATTATGAATATCTGAATTTTTTGTTAAGGAGTCAAGACTTTTGTGGATCTCAATGAGGGTATTAAAAATAAATAAGGTCGGTAGAGGCATTATCCGTAGATGAACAAATAACGCCTCTTTTGAATTACAGAGATATCTTTGGCTGGCGACAAATTTCCCGAAAGTACAACTCCATAGTTAATATGGGAATGCACAAGGGAAAAGTAAGCCGTTTTCAAAGTTTGGAAACTAACAACTCTTTTAAGTTGTCGAAGTACAAAAATCGAGCTTGATAATTTATTTCTCAAATAGTCGACGTGAATATTCCACGACAGTGATCCATCTAAGTGAACAATTTTACACTCCAAGCATTTTGGTTAGAAGGAGAAAACTAGAGTTTTTGTGTCTTCTCTGAATTTAATTTCAGTTTATTAGACACAAACCATAGTTCAGATTTTTTTTTATTTACGAATCCGCATCAACCTCAAGGGCTATTAGCGGTCTGTAGCTATTTATTGTGTTTGTTTAATATTTTGGATACATATAGACATGTCACATGTTTTAAAGTACTTTTAAATTTTATGGTAAAAGTTTAAGATTTGCAGATATTTAATAAGGTTTTTCACATTACTGCTGTTGTTTAAAGTATTTTCCAGGGATTCACTTATGTTGCATGCTAGTCTGTTGGTAT
>CAJUYH010004125.1:0-28618 GCA_910591685.1 Galerucella tenella | reverse complement strand
GTCTCTCAACCATTTGCCATTATTTCACTCGAAATAACTTAATTTGGCTCATTAGTCATATACGAGTGTACACCGCCAAACTGTGAAGAGTCGCAGGTAAATCTAGGGTTCATAAACAATAACGGGCTACGACCGATGAACATTGGTAGGTATAACTTTGGCAAGTTTATCTGAAACCGTGAAAGGAATGCAGTCGAAAACACTCGACATTGCCACGTTTAACTATGAAAAAGTTGAAGTACTGATTATGTAGTGATAATAATTATAAATGGTCTTTTTATTATGAACAATATCAAAAATATGATTGAACGTTAATTTTATAATGTGCTTGTTTCGTTGGATTTATTCTATTAACTTTTTTTTCCAATTTATGAATATTAAAAGAGAACACTTTTCCAAATTTGTTATGGGCTTCTTGAAGATCTGGCAACGTTGTACGAAAACCATAATGACCACACCCTCCGATTACATAATTGGTGATTTTTATCGACTAGGTGACTTCTTATTGGCAAGCGCGTGCGTATATACTAACCTCTCACTTCGTCAATTGACTGATATTGATTTATCCAGTGGTGTTGTTATTGTCAGTTACCTTTGTAATTCCAGTTTTACTTGGTAAAATAGGTACCGTACGCCATTTGTACGTTTGACAGATATACGCCATGTTTTTCCTCGCCTCTTACCGACGCCCCGTAGCTTCAGATAAACTTGCCAAACTATATAATGTTTCTGTCGAAATAATCAATTTTGTAGGCTCGAACACCAGTGAACAGATAGAGAGGTATACCTGGACACCGAAAGTCGTAGAGACTTCCTATACGATTGCTGTGCTTACGGCTAGTCCCTTCCAGAACAAAAACGATATCATATATAGATACATGCAATGAGGAATGGAACATAGGGATTTAATGTATTCTCCGATATAAATAGCCAACCAAAAAAAATTTCTATACATTTACTTAAATATATTTAGCTGAACAGCTGGATTCAGAACCACTCTAAGAAACCCCACCTATTCTCCTTGCAATATTTGATGATCATGTGCGTCTGTGCTTGCGATGTAATATCTAAATATCATAGATAACCCTTATATATGCTGAATATCTTTTGACGCTAGTAGTAACCGTTGCTACATATTGAAATAATATACAGTGTGAAAACCACTTATGGAATAAAATTCTTCATGTCATTATTTTAGAAAATTATAAAAAATGGCGAGACACGTCAACTTTTGAATTGAGTTGTGCGTTATGTAAACATAAATGTAAATGTACAGGGTGATTCACGCAAGTATGCCATAGACGGTGTTGTTTTTTTAATGAAACACCCTGTATATTTGCATCCCTGTATATTTGCATATTTTTGAAATCCTCTTAATGAACCGATTCCAACAAACTAAATATTGTATGGTCAATTATGAATTATACAGGGTTAAATTTTCAAGTTAATAATTTATTACACTTGAAATATTGGTACTTTTTTAAATAAGCTAAATATGGATTTATCAAAAATCTAATTTAACTAATTATTAGACGTATTTGTATATTAAACAAAACCTGCTACGCCCATGAATTTTATCATAAATACCTAAAAATTGCCTAAAAACGCCAATAATTAGACAAAATGGGTAAATAATGTGGATTGTTTTAAATCGGTAAATAATGTGGATTGTTTTCTATTCTGTCAGTTGTTGTCATGTGTTGACAGTTTATACTGAAAAAGTAAAATCTTTGTCAAACACTTTTTCCTTGTCGACATAACAATGAAATATTTAACTGAGACTCACCGAATTGAGATTTTAATGATGATCGGGTACGGGGATAACCGCAGAAGTCAAGTTTTAGTAGCAAACTTATTTAATCACAGGTATCCCGAATTGCCTAATATTTCACAAAGTACTGTGTCTAAAATTCATGCACAATTCAGAGAACTCGGACATGTCAAACCATTGAAAAGAAAACCACAATTCGTTGAAGATGATGTGAAAGTGGATATTTTGTTGTGTCGAAGATAATCCAGCTTCAAGTACACGACAAATTGCCCGTGAAAATAATGTTAGCCATACAACTGTTCTAAGATGTCTTCATAAAGAAAAACTTCATCCTCACAAATTAACTTTTGTGCAGGAGTTAACAGAAGACGATCCAGATCGTAGAATGGATTTCTGCGAAAGATTGATGAATAACCTGAACAGAAATGAGATAGCTCTTGGTACCATTTTTTTTCTGACAAATCAACATTCACATTGAATGGAGAGGTAAACCGTCAGAACTGTAGATATTGGCCTCAAAAGGTGAACGTTTGAGCCGGTATTATAGGCGACTATATTATTGGTCCTTTATTTATAGATGGAATTTTGACAGCTGAAAAATATTTAAATATGCTTAGAAATTAAGTTATTCTTGCGTTGACAAACTTATATCCCAACGCAATAGATCCTAGCTTACCGAATGAAAATGTTTGCTTCTAGCAAGACGGGGCAACATCCCATTATGCTTTAATGGTATGAACTTATTTAGATGAAATCTTCCCCAATAAATGGATTGGACGAAGAGGTACTATTGAGTGGCCAGATCTCAAGAACAAAGTATATGCAACACAACCAACTAGCATTGTAGACCTGAAAGACAGGATAACTACAGAAATAAGGAATATTTCACCTCAAACTTTAAACAAAGTTAAGGATGAGTTCTATAGGAGACTGTACTATTGCCAACAACTAGGTGGAGAACATTTTGAGCATTTATTTTAATGTATTAAAATCAAATAGATCAGGTATTCTATGTATGTGTTTAATAACTGTAAAAATAAAAATTTTACCCTGTATAATTCATAATTGTCTATACATTATTAAGTTTGTTGGAATCGGTTCATTTGGAGGATTCCAAAAATATGCAAATATACAGGGTGTTTCATTGAAAAAACAACACCGTCTATGGCATACTTGCGTGAATCACCCTGTACATTTACATTTACATAACGCACAACTCAATTCAAAAGTTGACGTGTCTTGGCATTTTTCATAATTTTCTAAAATAATGACATAAAGAATTTTATTCCATAAGTGGTCTCCACACTGTAGAAAGTATTCTATTAACTGTAATTAATAATACAATGTATGCTGACAATCAACATTTTGCGCCTAGAGACTAGCTCTGAGACTGAGGAGAGAGCGCGAGAGCCCACGCGCTCAAGGCACATAACGTAACAACGTAACGGTCAGATCTTTTGCGTCGCGACCTCCCTCGCTCCAAGTAACGTAACGGTCAGACCAACCTAACGTAAAGAGCTAAAGTTCCAAAAAGAGTGTAGAAAACGATACTATGGTAATACGTGTCGTAACTGTACAGGTACATCAATCCTTTAACAGGTAACGGAAGCAAAAACCTTAACGCAACACGAAGAGAGAGAGGGCAGAGAATATACGTAACTCACAGAACAACACCAAGAGAATTAAAGCATCTGTTTTATGGTTCGACTAATTGGGATTCATTACCGTGGACAGAATCCTGTAGGATTTGCTGCATTTCAGTGATTACCGGAGCTTTATTCATATCAAAAACGGTGATTTATATACGTTATAACGTTGACTTTTGACTTACTTAATTCATTTGTTTTAATACGGTTTCCTATGTTAGTTTATCCTTGAAGCTTGAATTAATTTGGTTATTTGGATATTCTGTTAAATACTTTTCAATTCTTTTCCTCCTGGTCGTTAAATAAAACATGTCTTCAATATCAAAAACCTGAGTAGTTTTATCTTCCATTAGAAGGTTCAATTAACATTAGATAAACGTACTGATATTTATTTAAAAACCGATTGAAGAAGCAGTTTGGAAACCTTATTAACAGTCGGAATAATCCCAACTCCAACACAAACAGAATCTGTAGAAAACGAAATACTAACAAACACAAGTGTTACGCAAACCCATTACCAATTTAAATAAATTCACTCTCTTTGGCAGATACAATATTTAAATTGGCGCAGTGCATAGGATACTCCGTATTCAGAGGGTACCGCTTCCAGATCATTTCAATTGATAATTCCAATATTATTACTGTGAGTGTTATTAGGTGTTATACTACCGTCGTATTTTCTTAACTCTCAAGAGGATGACAATAACATCTATTATAGTTAATAACGTTACAAGATAGATATGTAGCAAATAAGGGATGAGATTGATTATTGCGCAGCCGAGGTTTTAACAACCGAAATAGCGAAGCCTTGGCAGGGCGGGTCGCTATTAGTTAACAGGCTTTCGAATGGTTTTGCGTATGCGAAGCCGGGGAGGGTCACTAGAAATATAATGAACGAAATCATAAGAAAATCCAGTTTGAATGCTTTTTTTAACAGTTGTATAGTTTAGAAGTTTACAGTAATAATAAAACTCCGTTATTATTTATTGCATACGTATCGAAACTTCCGCATCTATTTTCCTACAGAAACGAATCAAAAGTATTTCCATAAAATAATTGACAAAAATAAAGCTGAGATCATATTTTCTTCATAAAGATCAATATGTAAAATAATGCAAATGAAAATCCAATATGTACATATTACTATAGAATACAAACAAGATTGCTTTTGTAACTGCCGAATTCATATAGAGAACCTGCGTGAAGACTAGTGACGCCTCTTCTGGTAATTTTGTAAGTTCATACGTGAGATCGAGTTGTTTACTTACATAATACCTATGTGAATTCAGTATATACACTGTGCTCGCACCATAGGGGAAACTTTTTAAAACCTTATTCTCCATAAAAAATTCTGCAAATTCTTAAACCTGAAATACGATCATCAGATATTACATTTTTTCAGTATTATACGAGGTTTGTCAAAAAACATGAATTTTACTCAAGACAATATCGAAAAATGTGATTGGAAAAAGTTGATCAGAACTGAAAACCACGTTCAAATATGCAATTGCACATATTCACATTGAAAAAATAGGTTTTGTGCTTGTTCAATGCTCTTTCTATTTTCTTAATAACGCTACCATATTTACGTGAAATTCTAACACGTTATGACAGTTACTGTCAAACATCTGTAGCCATCAAACATTCATTAGTTTGTCAGCGCATCTTATACAGGGTGATCATTTGAATTCCGACACATTTTATGAACCCATAACTTGGAAACCGATTAAGATATCGATAGGCGGTTTTGACTGAACGGCTTCAGGAATTTAGAAAAATGTTTTCACGATGTTACCAATTTTGTATTTTTTCCCAGACTCCAGGAAAAATCTTGGGTTTTTTGGAGATCAATAACTTAGATATTTTAAATGAAACACCCTGTATGTTTTTGTACCGTCAAATAGGCTGAAGCTTCTACTTTTTAAAAATATATGATTTTATAGCAATTCAAGGTGTCCTTAAGAAGCAGATTATCTTTGAAAGATAGACTGCAATTCGTTGACTACAGTAATTCGATCCGTACATTTTTGTCAGCGCATAACTTCTGAACTAGTCATGACATCGAGAAGCTAAACGGCTTCAGGAATTAGACATTGATTTTCACGCTGTTGCCAATTTAGTATTTTTCCCTAGACTCCAGAAAAAAACTTGGGCTTTTAGACATCATTATATGGATTGTTATTGTTGTTGAAAAAAGGTCAAAAAGAAAAATTTATTAAAAACAACAACAAAATACAAAAAATAAGTACAAAATTATATGTAGGTTTTGGCTCAATTAACCTACATAAATTCTTTAAAACAAAAGTTGTTGAATATGCCCACCATTCATGTCAATACATTTATGCAAGCGTAGTTGAAGATTTAAAAAAGAGTCTCGCAACATTTGTGGTTGAATATTTTCTATTACGTTTCTCATGTTTTGTTTCAGTTCCATTAAATTTTGTGGTAAAGGATTATAACATCTTTCTTTTACATCCCCAAAAGAAGAAATCGGGAACAGTTAAATCTGGAGAGTATGGTGACCATTCTATAGGACCTGCTCTCCCTATCCATCTATTAGGAAATGTTTGATTGACAGAATCTTTTGCTACGCGAGAAAAGTGCGGAGGTGCTTTTTTTCTATTTGTAAACATTTTTAATAAGGAGTTTCGACAAAAGTGCAGAAATAAATAAGTAGAATAAATCACAATTAACCGAATTACTTGTCAATGACTGACAGTAGCAGTCACATCACCCTTGATTATAAAGAAAAAATACTAAATCAGTATGTTAGTGAAACGTTGGGTTCTTCTTAGGCCGTTCAATTAAAACCGCTTCTCTATATCACTACTAGTTTAGAAGTTATGCGCTGACAAAAATGTACGGAATTACTGTAGTCAACGAATTGCAGTCTATCTTTTAAAGATAATCTGCTCCTTAAGAACACCTTGAATTGCTATAAAACCATATATTTTAAAAAGTAGAAGCTTCAGCCTATCCGACGGTACAAAAACATACAGGGTGTTTCATTTAAAATGTCTAAGTTAATGATTTCCAAAAATCCAAGTTTTTTCCTGGAGTCTATGGAAAAAATACAAAATTGGCAACAGCGTGAAAAAAATTTCTTAATTTCTGAAGCCACTCAGTCAAAACCGCCTCTCAATATCTTAATCGGTTTCCAAGTTATGGGCTCATAAAATGTGTCGGAATTCAAATGATCACCCTGTATTACACGTGACTATAGTAAAATTTGCATTGTAATTAGGGACTTAAAGCAGTTCTAAAAATCACCACGTATCCGTATACGTATCGCAATGCGCATGTGCAGAAGCGATACGTGGGCTTCGTTACGTTACGTGAAACGTATCAATCCGTCACACGTACCTAAGGTACGTATTGCTTTATTGTGTTTCGTGTTCGCGTTGTTCAACGACCAAACGACCAAGAAACGCGAAAGGTCACTTCAAGGAAGACTATTTTCTAGTAGATGTCAAGGTAATAATACCTACTCACTATTTTTAGGTTAAAAATTAAAACACATGTATGGTTACGTTACGAACGCATTTGCTTTATACTTCTTTTTTATTAATGACGTATCTCCGTTACGTTACGTATAAGGATGAGTGAGCTATTTGAAAAACTGCTTGATTTTTCTATTGTATCTAAAAATACATTTAAAAAAAGAATACATTTTTCGATATAAATGGATATAATCGTATGTTCTGATCAACTTTTATTTATAACATTGGTCGCGTTCATCACAACGTAGCGCTACCGAAGCTATCATCAATTTCCTGCTGAACGCGTGTTTTGTTTACTGATCAGATTGAGCGCAGTGGAATCAGTCGCCATTTTTTCAGTCAAAATTAAAATACGCTACATGCTACCGATTGATGATGCATTAACTGTCATTTATGACATATGTTGGGAACATATTATAAATATCTCTGTTTGGAGATATTTTATTTTGTATTTTAGTGAAAATGAGTGAACAGCTGGAGGTGACTTATTATTTCATCAATGAACTGTATAGTTTGTCAGGAAATTCAACACTTCATAGTATGCTCCAAAGTGGGGAGTTCAATTTATTGTAATTAAATCCCATTTTTTAATGGTTAGAAGTAATACCTATTTCATAATTGTCGTATATATCAAATAAAATGGAGTTGTTGTTGTTGTATTCATTGACATTAGACATACTCACTTAAATCTTAATAGTCATTTTAGTTACATACAAAAAACATTTTTAAAGAAATTATAGGTACTTTTACTCCATAGTATCGCAACATTCAAGTATAAACTCCAGAATAACAGTGTATAGAACCATAATATAGCCGCACTTTGAATACTGTCATACCTTACTATACTTTCGATTTAAACAAATTAAGGGCACTGCAATTGTATTAAGATGTGGCAGGCTAACCCCAGTATCTTTAGTGATGGAAACATTGGAGTGGCTATCGATTGAAAAGAGGCTAATTTATATGACATTAACCTACATTTATAAGATGTTGCACAATCTTTTGCCAATGTTTTTTAACAAACCTAACCTAACCTATAACAGTCGAATACATGAATATAATACTAGAACTAACAATCACTTACATATTAACATTCAAACTAAAACGTTTAATACAAAAACATTAATATTAAAAGGATTTATTGACTATAACAAGCTACCAAATGAAATAAAAGATTCACAAAGTTTGCCACAATTTAAAAGAGGATTAATGAACTATTTAGTTAAACGATGAACCTAGAATTATTTTTACTACAAATTGTTAAAGATTTAGGTACTACAAATTGTTAAAGAAATTGAAATGCACGTAATTATTGTTTTTTTAATTGTGATAAATGCGGTATGTATTTGTTTATTTATACATTTATTATATAGGTTTATAGATATGGTTTATTTACGATAAAAAGACGATGACGTTGCAAAACAAAATATTGTGATGTTGCCAAGCTGTAGTTTTTTCCTTTACTTAACGAAAACTATAGAAAAGTCAATCTGATGTTAGATTGACAGTTCTTCTTTTTCATTGTTCCGTGCCTCGTAGGTCGTCAGTCAAAAATATTTATTTAAAAATAAAAGGCTTGTATGATAGGCTTGATTAATTCAATATAAATATGTATTCATGAAAAGCTATGGATGAGATACAGGAAACAGTAACCAATCATTCTATATTCGAATTAACATTCAATTATTTTACATAGAAGAGGGTTCTTCAAGAACACTGTAAGGGTTTACGCTAAAAGGAATCAATCATCTCCATGCAAATTTAAATATAGTTTCTTTATACAATATCTATTATATTTATTATGATAAAAATAGAATGAAAAATTAATATATCGACTTAGCAATAGCTGGCCACGTGTAGGTGTGATATTAGACTTTTTATATATAGCTGTGATAATCCACCAAAGCAATTTGAAATATTCATTACAATTGTGGCAGGTTCTCCCATGTTCACTTAAAGTTTTCTTGAAGTTTTCAAGGTTATGTGTTCCTCTGAAAAAATATTGTGTTAGTTAATTGTGAATAAAATAAAACAGTGAATTCAATATACTCACTGTTTCCATACATTTCGTATATAACATTTCGGAAAGTATTTTGATCAAAGTTAACAGTTTCAACAGTAGGTTTTATGCGTTGTCTCTTTTTAGGTGGGCTTTTAGGCTGTTCACCTCTAATATTCTTGACGGCAATACGGTTAACAGTGGTAACGCTAAGTTATAAAGCTTCTGCAACTCTCTATAATATAATTACTTCAATTTATGAATGAATGATATATCGCACTGCTATTACAACAGTGTATCAACTCAAAATTATGCTATTTTCAGAAATCACAGAAAACTGATTACTCGCTTGTTGTTAAAGATAATAAAAAAGTGAACTCTGTGATAAGATTATTGATAGAATTAAGGTATTTCTGTATTTATGGATTTTTTCAAAAATTACAGGTTATCAAGAAATTTCCAATTTTTGAGTTAATACTGTATTGTCCGAGCAAATTTTTAAAAATCATGAATTATTTTTAGTTGTGTAGTTACAAGTGAAATATTTTGACTCACCACAATTTACTTGGATTTGTTTTTGTATGATTTCGGTAAATTTTTTGAGCTGTTAAATAATTTTACATTATAGCACATTATTATTTTAGGCTTAGGATGTAAATAAAGCCATATAATAAAGACAAATAATGTATTTATCAAATAAAATTACTAAAAACTTAGTGACCTATACAATATTTAAAAACGATATTTAAAAACGTGACACAAACATGCTGTAATTATTTAAATGAAGAAATAACAAAATATACCTTCTTAAACAACACCAAAACCAGAAAAAAGTACCTAAATCTTTTATATCTGTTTTTTATTTTGAGTTAGATTTGAGATATCTTGCTTGTGTATACTGGTGTCGAACCAATAGAAAATGACATCGATTGGTTTCCAGACCGTCGCGAATTAAGCACATGAACTTGGAGACAATTTTCATCTTCATAATAATTCTTATAGAAAAATGTGACGGGATGTTCTTTTTCAACACGAAGTACCTTAATATCATGCCATTTCACTTGGTTTCATTCCTCGTTCACATTGAAATTACTACCCCACTGTTCTTGAAGTAGTTTAAGATCAACAAATTTATCGTGGGTCATGTTAATAACTTTTTAAGGTTGCCCGGTCTTTTAAGCTACCTAAATTCAAGGTGGCATATTGATGCGGGATATAGATAGGTCCAGATGAACTGGAGCTGCTTGCAGAAGGACTACTTCGCTGTCTCGTGGCTGCACTCTGCAGTAAACTGGAAACTCATGTTGACCCAATAATGAAATGAGGGTCGCAGTCCGAATCGTCAAAATCACTCTGATCACTGTGCAGAGGTGAAATGTAATATTTTCTTTGGTTGGATTCAATATTTTGTTCGTTAATGTTGTTTTCCTTGTCCTTCTCATCGATGGACGTAGTTTTGGTCGCCATATTATCTACTAGAAGCCGCCCACCGCTCATACTACAAATAAAATGTATTTATGAAGTGAACCAAAAATTTCTTGTCACCTTTAATGTAGTAACTCAAAATTATTTTTTAAATCATAGAGGAATATTTTTATTTTGACTTTAACCCAACAGTTTGAACGTGTGATTTTAAATACTATTAGTAAGAAAAATATATTTTTGAGATTTTAATAAATTACCACGAAAAACTAGTAAACAGAAATTCTTCAACAAAACTGTATTAACTCTAAAACTAGTTACTAAACCAACAAGAAGGTCGTTAGTTAAAATATTACTTGAAATCCATGTTTTGTTGATGAACAATAGTGTAACAACTCGGAATATACCAAGTTCATACTTGGGTTTAAATCAACAATAATGTATTAGTAGTAAATAATACTTAAATTTTCACATACCTCATCAGTCAATACCGTTTCAATTCAAAATAATGCGGTCTAAACGCAGAGCGTGACGCGCTCACCACTCGAATTTAAGCCCTAACTAAAGATGATGCATTGTTGTACGGGGGGGAAAAACAGCCAGTCAACCATCATGAGTGACTTATAACGCCATCTTTTGGTTGTTTCTTGGACTTTTTGAACGACGGTTTTATTGACGCGTAGGGAATTAAATTTTACGTTTGAGAAATGAGTTATCTCAAATTTATCCTATTTTGAGTTGATACAGTCTTGTAACAGCAGTGCGATATCAAGTTTAATGAACCTAACATTAAGAACATTTAACCATTTACATTTAAATATGTAAGAATAATATTAATAATAATAAATATAAATAGCGAATACTCTATTACTTACGTCAAAGATGTTACCATCTCTTGACATTTACTGTTCAGCTACTTCGGCATTTTATTAACTACACACTGCAGATTTGCCTAGATAATTAGTAATGAAAATAACTGTTTTTTTAATCTTAAAGAAGCAATGAATTTAAAAGCACCAAAAAAACTTGTAAACATTAGACGATGATCGAATGTCAATAAACGTCAAAACATGCTGGGGAATTTTACCAGTTCATCTGACAACGTCTTGAAGTTTTGCCAACCCGTTGGCTGTAAATTGCCCTGGCTGTTGAGGATAAGTTGTATTTATGGTTGGTAAGTTAATATTTATTCTGATAAGCAGGAAAGTAACTAAAAATGACGTCATCGTCTTTTTATCGTAAATAAACCATACATGTAGTTATTTAATTTTATATATTTATTTATTACATGTTTGTATACTTTAAACTTGTATACAATGTAATATTGTATGTAAGTTAGGTTTTCCTATTTTGAATGAAGCTATCTATACCTATCTGTATATTATTATTTAGTTTGTGACTTTAACTGCATATATTTTAGGGGCTTTTAAGATACTATGGTAATGTGCTTTATGTGCTTTGTGCCAGGTTGCAAGCATTACAGTGCAAATTTTTTCGGTTTCCAACAAACCAGGCTGATAAAAACAAATGGATTTCTCTTATAAGGTGAAGAAAGAGTAATTAATATCATTTTTGAAGAATGTTTTATTGAAATATTTTATTTACTCACAAGCGAAAAGATAAACAACCCACTCAGTTTGCAGGAGTTTGTGATTGCCATTTTGTGGACAAAGAAAGCTGTAAGACATGTTTTGAAGCCATCTGAAGATAATAGAATATAGAAATTAAGAAAACAGAATACAGTTTAGATGGTTTCTAATAAAATAAAATGGCCAACATAACCTCAAAAAGTTTTCAACTTAATTTAGTAATTAAATTAACTCACCTTGGCAAAAACCTATACAAAAACACTTGAAAGGCACGTTCCTCTAACACAATATAGGAACTAGATGTCTTATTTTGCCTTTATAACGTTGAAAACACTAAATAAAAAATTCCTTATGGGACTTTTACATAGAAAGAGAGTTTGCTTGGAACCAGTCCAGGCTCCGCCCACAGTTGTGACGTAGGCACTTAGGCTGTCTATTACGAACTGATGGATCACTCTAAAAATCGCTACCTGATCAACTTTGTTGGGATGAACGCGACCATTGTCGATATTGTCAAATTTAAAAGTACTTTACTCTTGAGTATTTTTTGAGAAACATCGTATAATACTGAAAAAAATTGATATCTGATACCTAATTGTATTTTATGAAGAATCATTTTTTTCCCAAAATTGATAATAAAAATGGATTCTTGATAGATTTTGGCTAAAGGATGAATTTCTTTGTGTTTAGATTTTTGTCGACAGTCCCATGATAATTAAACATTATTTTATCATTTTTTATTTCAATGTAGTTCATAGAAATATACTGTGTAATTAAACAAATATTGTTCAAAGTTAGTTCAGTTCGCTGTACATAAAAACGACCTTAAGTGTTGTTTACAAGTTTGAACTTCAGCTTCAATACTTGTAGCATAAGTTAACGGCAAGCACTGCACCCCTTTTTTATATTTATTTCACTTCACTCGAAAGTAAGCAGGTGGAATTTACGATAACGTGGAGTATTAAACCAGAACATAATATTGCTTTTTTCCTTGATAAAAAAACCTATTCCGGTGAAAATTTATCTCCACCACACTGGCGACGCCATTAAATTTTAGTTTCATTACTCCATTTAAAATGTTTCGTGAATTTTTTGAGCTGGAATTTTTGAGGGCGTAGAATAACAGTCCCTTATTGAAATGCTCACCCACTTTAACGGAACAGATCCTTGGGTAAAATACTTACACCGTAAGGGCCACTTTGTTAGTTTAGTAGCATAATTGAATTTTAGAGGTAAATAAAAGTTTCGGCCGGAGATGTGAAAGACAAACTTTGATGTAAAACTTGGTAGACGGAGTGTAAGTACAGTCACAACTGGACGGGCTCGGAAACATCTACGTAATGTGTATATCTACCAAAATTAGGTCATCTATTTCATACCAACTTTATTTTGTTTGAAAAGATAATCAAGATATTGGATATTTGTTGAAAATTATCAATTTTTGATCCACAAAGATTTTGTCTAGCTGTATTTCGTTTAGTTATTATTCCCAGTTTATTCAATCAACTATAGTTAAAATAATACCCTCCTTGGTGTGCGTCATCGATTGTGACGTATATCCGGGTTTTCGGCATGTCGTTTATTTCATTTGCTATTTTGACATATAGCTAACCTTAAATTTGATAAATAAGATCATCAGGATTGTATTTAGCCAAATTCGAAAAGGCTATGCAATTAATAATCACCAGCTTCTTTTTCTAACTGAAAGTACTTGAGAACTTTCAAAATACTGATGTTTTTCCGTGTATTCATGCATATTTTTGGATTATTCATATAAATAAAACAATAAGAATATTCACTTTTCATAAATAATAATTGACCGTGAACAACAAAGTACAGACCTGTCAAGTACTGTCAGTACTGTCAGTGTGACAGTAGAAAAAGACGTAAGACTTATTGCCGCTACGAAAGTAACGCCTTCATAGTATTTTAAACTCTCGATTGATAGGTTGAGCTTGAGCGTAATCTAAACAACAACCAATCAAATTTTTGTAAGTCAAAGATTAGGGTTAACGTTTGTAATACATTTAAACGGTTCATTATTGTGATATTTTGATTGGGATCAATCACAGACCTGCCTTTTTTCCATTTCTCCCTACGTAATGTATTAGAAAGAAATTAACAATCGATGACGCACACCAAGAAGGGTATTATTTCAACTCTAGTACCTGGACGTAAACTTGCAGTGGATTTAACTATATTCCTATAAAGTTTGTTTTGAGAAGTACATAGAATATTGGAATGCAATAATCCTCTAACAACCTGATGTTTGTCGGGTATTACAGAGTTGTACTGAAATATTTCACAATAATTTAATAGTAACTTCAGGTAGGTACTATTGAAAATTAATAAATTCAAGGGTCACAATTTTCAAGTTTATGAGAAAATAACTTGCTTCCAATATAAAATTATGTGCTATATTAGTTATTTATGTACCAAAGGGTATAAATAGATGTTTATGTCGCCCGAGGGTATACACATCTGTTTATGCCTGCGGTACATACAAATTTTTATGTCATACTAGTTCGTTATTGCAATCCAATCTTAATACAAATCAGTGTTTTAAAAAATCCGGTTTGAATAAAATTAATAGGTGAAAGTTGACAAATGTAAGTGTCATAATATCACAATAAATTTTATATGTGTCAAAGTTAGAAGTCAAAATGAACGAAGATTTTGGAATTCCTCAACAAACTCTACTAATATTATTATTTTTCCTCTTATTTTTTGGGAAACAAACCACAATAATGGAAGCTGGAACGCTACCGAAACGTCGAAATGAAAAATAAAAAAACATTATTGTGGTTTGATTCCCAAAAAATAAGAGAAAAAAGAATAAGTAATGCCACAAGGAACTTACAGAAGATATCTAGTAATATTACTTTTAAATATGGTTTTAGTTCTGTAATAACCGTCTTTCAGGGTTGTATTTGTGAAAATAAGTGAACGTTGTACTAAAGGCATTTAATTTCGACCCAATTCATTCTCGTCACAGCACCACCTGAATCCTGGTGTGATCCTGGTTAGTTTAAAATTAGTTAACATCCCTTTTGTGCTTTCCAGTCCCTACCGCAGTTTTTCTACCTTTCCACCCTCCATTAGAATGTAAATTTCAATATAGAGCTTCACCCACATTCAAAACATGGCGGTGGTTGTTGGTAAAACTCGGAAAATCGAGTACATAAAACTATATTTGAATGAAAAAGTCATGACGCTAAAGGTTAAGAAAAAATCGAAAAATTGAGAATATTGTAGCTTGACTTTATATTTGGAGATATCATGAGCGTGCTATCTGGAAATTCTACCTTCAATGTACCTTCCTTAAGCAGGAACTAGCTTAGTCAAGACTTGTGTGTCTTAGAAATTTTGTGTCTTGAGATTTCCAGATTTTTTACAACACAGAAATTTCCATCCATATACCGGGTGTCTCAAGTTATCGTATAAACGCAATATCTCGCTTATTTGACAAGATAATTAATAAATGAAAAAACTGCATTGAATGGCATTAAAGTACTTTCCTGATGGCTTATAAAAAAATGTTTAACATTTCACAGCCATGTGGTAGCTACCCCTTACTTTTGATTTTCAAACGGCACACCCTGTATATTGTCATTGAAAATTGCGTATCGTTCTTTTTGGAATACAACGATCGCACAAACTTGGTATTTTTTTCAATTAATAATAACAAAAGTATCAATTTTTCATGAAGTATCACTTTCAACCAAAATACCGCTGATCAGTGAATATAGTCACTGCTCTGATGCAATTCAAAAAACGAACACATCATGTGTTCAAAATTATTTCCTGCAGAATCCATACAAGCTGCAAAACGCAATTTCTTGTGCAGGCCGTCTGAATCATAGCTGGTGTAAGGCTACGACATACTTCACGAATGCGTTATTTAAGATCATCTAAATCATAAAATACTTCAACCTAGAATTGTTATCTTGCATCATAGCTAAACATAAGAGAATATTTGGCAAACTTTTGTTGACGCAAGATTTGGCGAAATACTATCAGTCACAGTTTATATTTTTCAATAAACTGCTGCATTTTGTGTTATTTTGGTAAAGTCAATTTATTTTTAAAAATATATAATTCTCCCTCAATTTGATATTTAAAATTCCCGCTGGAATTTATAGTTCTGCGGCCAAACTTCAGGTGGCTTTTAAAACAGTAAAAAGTGCTGACAACGTAAGAGTTACAATTCTAGGTTGAAGTATTGGAACTTTAGTTCTTTACGCCAGGTTATGTTTGAGCGACCAGGGGTCGCGACGCAAAAGTTCTGACCGTTACGCGTTACGTTACGCTGCGTTATGTTACATTGCTTCGTTATGTGCCTTGCTTTTGTGTGCTTGTGCCTCCTTAGTCTCTCTCTCGTTTACGAAGCAGCGATTCATAATAATAAATATGCTCCTACCCGGATTCGAACCCGGGCCCGCCCGCGTGCAATGCGAGCATTCTAACCACTGAACCACCGATGCTATATTGAAATTCGATGCAAAGCTGGTATTCGCAGTGCTGGTGATCTACTTGAATTTGTTGGGATAATTTTTAACATTATTTCCATAATTTTTTGTGCGCGAATAAGGGGTCTAGCACATTTACTTTTCGAAATACAGGGTGTTGAACTTTTGAAAACTTGAATGTTTTAATTCGATAACTTTAAAATGGATGGATAAATTGATTTGACATTTGGCAGGTAGTTTTTAAATGTAAAAGGGCATATTTTGAAAGAAATTGTAGTTTGTGCAACTAGTGTGGATATGATGGCCATATCGCACGAGGACGAAGATCAAGCACGACGCCGTAGGCGGTGTGCTCAATCGTTCAAGTGCGATATGGACAATCCACACGAGTCGAGCAGCATATTTTTTCTACGACCCACTTAGGAAAAAATCTAGAAAATAAAAATTTCTATAAACTGTAATATAACTTCAAATTAAAAATTTAACAATTCAATTTTATGTTTCCACTAATTTTGTGGTAAACGAATGTCCAATTTGTATAATGCTACGGTTTCCTTTTTTAAATATACGATGCTGTTATTAGTAGATGTTGCCAGTCGGACTCCCTCATGAATTATTTAAAAATAAAATTAACAATAAAAAAATCTTCCTCAGGGGGAATTTAACCCGGGTCTACTGCGTGAGAGTCTGGTATGCTTACTACTCAACCACCAAAGAATATACAAATCGTTTATCTATAACGTCAGATGTATTACATAATTTTTGCTTAAAAGGAACTAAAGTTCCTACCGTGTGTCCCGCGACACGTTCTACCTTTTTTTATGATTTTGAGGATCTTAAAAAACGCATTCGTGGAACATGTCGTAGCTATACACCAGCTATGATTCAGACGGGGTCTGCACAACAACACTTTTAACACGTTTTGCAGCTAGCAAAGATTCTGCAGGAAATAATTTTGAACACTTGCTGTAGTTTTTTGTTCGTTTTTTCAATTGCATCAGAGGTATTTTAGTTGAAATTCATACTTCATGAAATATTAATGCTTGTTATAATTTATTTGAAAAAATACCAAGTATGTGCTATCGTTGTTATCCAAATAGAACGACACGCAATTTTCAATGACAATATACAGGGGGTGCCATTAATAAAAAGTGAGGGGTAGCTACCACGGGGCTGTCAAATGTAAAGAATTTTTTTTTTATTGGTGAACCATTCAACCCATTTATAGCACGCCTCAGCGTGTTTAAATCGAACTTTAAAACACGCGCGTTTTTTAAAGTTACCATGGTAACATCAACAACTCGAGAACCGAAGTCTAAAAATGACAATTATTTTATTATTGATCTGACAGGAGTATTTTGTAACGTCAAAACCTTCATTCGAACAATTTTCAATAATTTCATAAATGAAAATGGAAAGTACAGTTGGTATTGTTTGAGATATTAACATTTCGATTTTTAAAACGGACGAGAAATCCCTGTTGAAAATTTATAAAGCACTAATTCGTTCCAAATTGGATTATGGCTGCATCGTTTACATGTCAGCATCTAAGACAGACTTAGGATCCCTGAATGCCATTCATAACACGGCCCTGCGACTTTGCTTAGGCGCTTTCTGTAGCAGCCCATCTGAAAGTCTCTACTGCGAAGCTGATGAACCCCCACTATGGATTAGACGACAATATCTGCTTCTATCCTACGCAGCCTCAGTCTCTTCAAACCCTCTCAATCCTGTCAATTCTCTGTTCACATCAACTTCCAACCCTCTAAATAACCCTCCACCAATAGTTAAACCTATCGCTTTTACTCTAGCTTCATTAACAAATAACATAAACCTCTCTCCGTTTTCTCCAACCCCTTCCTGGATCATGCACCCTCCTCAGGTCAATACTTATTTATCCAAATTTAATAAACACGAAACACCTGAAAATCTCATGATTAAATCATTTCTTGAAATCATCCATAACAATCATTACGACTTAGTATTATACTCCGACGCTTCCAAAAGTGATTCAGGCGTTGACTGCTCAGTTACCACAGCAAAAAATCTCATCAGCACTTCCCTAATCCCTTCTTTGTGCAGTGTGCATACTGGAGAATTGAATAGTATTCTACAAGCTTTTAAGCACATCAACTATTCCAATGAAAAAGTTGCCATCTGTACAGACTCTCTAGGGTCTATCCTATCTATCCAAGAATTATTTTCTGAACATCCCATTGTCCAGGAAATCCATCATTCTTATCACCATATCTATTCCCTAAACACCACAGTCACCATTATATGGATACCCTCACACATCGGTATACCTGGAAATGAACTGGCCGATCAGCATGCCAAATTAGCTTCAACTACTGCCACAATTACTGCTCATATCTAAATTTGCAAGGATGTTAAGGCAGAAGCAAAAAGAATCGCTAGACATACGTGGCAAACTCACTGGAGCTCCACCAAGACTTCACTAGTATCCATCCAGCCTATTCTCAACTCATCTCTGTTTACTGAGCTCACTGAACTTTCTAGACAAGAATTATCAATACTTCGGAGACTTCGAATAGGCCACACCAAACTCACGCACAGCTACTTAATGACCTCAAGCAACAGACCTTCCTGTCAAAGCTGCCAGTGCCCACTCACCATTAAACACATCCTGGTTGATTGTCGCCAAGTAGCACTAGAAGACGACAACATAATCTCAAATCCCAGCTGCAAGACATCCTAGGGGTCCCAGACCAAATCGAGCCAACACTGAATTTCTTAAAAAATATATCTCTGTATCATAAACTTCAAACTATGTTTTGTAACTATCTGTATTAATTACTGTTTTTTTGTAATCGTCCTGTGCAAGTGGCCATAGTTGCCGAGCACATGAATTGAATAAAAAAAAATAAATAAAAAAAAATCGGAGGAAATGGTATTTAAATTAATACTGTTAGCATTCTCAGAGATCAATGAGGTTGAACTTCCATCAAAATGCAAATTAGTTTATGTTTTCCTCATTTCCATGACAGCGCAATTCAACCATTTTACGTTATTAGTTCTTATTTCCATTTCTTGTTGCTGTAGTAGTAATAGATACCAGTATTTATAATTTCAAAGTGCACCAAAAAAAAAATAACGTAAAGTATTCTTGGATAACTGGTCTCTAAAACACTTGCTCCATTTCGAGAACTCCGGCTTCGCCGTCGTGCTTGAAAAATCGCGCGTGTTTTAAAGACCTCAATATCCACTTATACTTTAATATACTATTTATGTCATTAGGAAGGTACTTTAATGCCATTCAATGCAGTATTTTTATTTATTAATTATCTTGTCAAATAAGCGAGATATTTACTGTATACGATAACTTGGGATACCCGATATTTGGTTGGCCCAGGAACTTGTTTGTCACAAGAAACTTGATGTGTCCGGTAACTGTCCCAGGAATTCTGTGTCCGCGGAATTTTTACCCAGGAATTGTGCAGTAATCCCAGTAAAATTCCTTATAATCTGCAATACATATTTTTAATAAATTAACATTAGGATTACTGCACAATTTTTTTAATATCTCGTAGCTCTTAAGAGTAGTGAAGAACAGACCAACGGAAGCCTCTCCTTTAATTGAAAGGTAAATTTGAAATATTTCAAATTCCGCGATAAAGTTGAGTATAATTATTTGTAACTCTAAGAGCTCATCCATATCTCAAATGTGGTTGTATGAAATTAAACCAATGGTTCAATAAAACTCAAAGTCCAAACCACAAAATTTTTAATAAAAGTTCCTCAAAAGGACACTTATAATGTGTGCTACTAGTTTCGGTACAATATTACCATCATCAGGCTACAATATAAAGAGAAAAGGTAAACTTAATACATGAAAATCTTACAAGATTATGTTAAAATAATTAAGCAAGAAATGTTAATAGATATAAAATGAATATGAAAATTTAATAGAGTTAATAATACAAAGTTTGAGAATATTACAATTGTTGATATTAAATTTAAATTTATTAATATAATTAAAAGGTTAATGAGAATCTTACACATTATAACTTTGATAATATGAATTATAAAATTGGGTAGTCAAATTGATATAAAATAAAATAAATCATAGTTACCTGTATGAAATGTGAAATCCAAAGACCAACGAGTTGTTGCCAAAAGTTTTAAATGTTAAAACATATTTTTAAACAAATAAATTATAATTTGAGTGGTGAGGAAAGAAAAATGGAAAAAACATTGGAAATATCAAGATATTTGAAGTTACTTAAAAATTAAATTGTTGACCTTATGGTCTATGCCAAAAGGGGGAAGGTTTAAAGTACTTTAGTTTTATTTAAACTTACATTTAATTAGTCTGAACGGACTGTTTAAAATAGAATGAGGAAAGATACCTTTTGTCAATTTTCTTACATAATGAAATAGTCTAAAATTGACAAATAATAATCTCCAATGGCTTGGACTAGCCACTGAAAACATTTGAAAGGTTAAAATAACCCTTATCAAAATAAGTATTTGATAAATTCATAATGAATATTATTATCCATTAGATATCAAATATTTTAAATATTTTAAACAAACTTTATGTTAAATTAGCTGTAGCACATGGACTGAACAAACCACAATGGTGACCGGAA
This sequence comes from Galerucella tenella, assembly GCA_910591685.1. Taxonomy (NCBI): domain Eukaryota; kingdom Metazoa; phylum Arthropoda; class Insecta; order Coleoptera; family Chrysomelidae; genus Galerucella; species Galerucella tenella. The sequence continues at coordinate 7,609 of CAJUYH010004125.1, read as the reverse complement.
ATCAAAAACTAAAATGGAATCATGACATTGACAGATGTCACATGATATCAAATTAGAATATTTAAAATTGGTATATTTCTATGAGAGATTGGTTGTTTGGTTGTTAGTAATACCCCTAGGGTCTTGATAATACCGAGATAATTTTGTCATAGAGAATGCTGAAAGCGTGTTGCTTGATAATAGCCCAAGGCCGCAGGCCGAGGGCTATTATCTTTGAGCTACACGCTTGAAGGATTCTCTACGACAAAATTTTGAGTATTTATCAAGACCCGAGGAGTATTCGATAAGATAATTTTTTACTTTGTAGATATCAGAAAATTGATTGTCAATCTGACGTTCAATAATTTTTAATACAAACTGAATTAGTTTTAATCAAATATTATTCATTTTTATTTAAAACTATAGTTGTGAAATGTACAATAATTGGTAAATTAATTGAATCGTTAGATGCAATACCAAATCATTGCGACATTTTTAATCCAGTTGTCAGTTTGACGTTTAATTGATTTTCAATAAAAAATAAACACCAAACTGAAAACACCACAGGTAGGGTATTTTCGCTGTAATACAGCGGTGATTGGATGAAATTTGACACATGACTTGAAATTAAGTGATTTGATTGGTTACTATATTCAGTAAAAAATTATCAAAGTGTGTAAGTGTGTAAGATTCTCATTAACCTTTTAATTATATTAATAAATTTAAATTTAATATCAACAATTGTAATATTCTCAAACTTTGTATTATTAACTTTATCAAATTTTCATATTCATTTTATATCTATTAACATTTCTTGCTTACTTATTTTAACATAATCTTGTAAGATCTTCATGTATTAAGTTTACCTTTTCTCTTTATATTGTAGCCTGATGATGGTAATATTGTACCGAAACTAGTAGCACACATTATAAGTGTCCTTTTGAGGAACTTTTATTGAAAATTTTGTGGTTTGGACTTTGAGTTTTATTGAACCATTGGTTTAATAATTATTTTTTTTTGGTCCAAATAGACTTGCTATCTATTCCACCAAAACTAAAATTATTGGACAATTTTATTTTTAGAAATGTTAACTACGTTAACGTTCACTATCCAAAATAGCTATTTGTTTATCTAGTTGCAAAATAAACGTATTTTCAGTTTGACTTGGAATGAAATCGCAGAATGTAATCAATTTCCTGGAAACAGATGAAGCAATCAATTTAAGAGTTGAAATTCCTACTTCAAATATATCTGTCTTCAGTCGTTCGAAAATATTCCTACAATCTTTAGCCTGGAAGCAGTGGATGCTATAAATTTCTAATGTTATAAAAGGAGGTAAAGCAGAGCTCTTTATTTATTAGAAAAGATGGAATTGTTCATAGCATAGCAAGTATTTGAATCATATTAAATATACACCCTCAATAAGACGCAAATATCAAAAAAATAGATCGCTATCTTCGCTGTTCCCTTTTCATGTTCAATCATCCTATACTTTGGCAAGTTTATCTGAAGCCGTGAAAGGAATGCAGTCGAAAACATTCGATATTGCCACGTTTAGGTATGGAAAAGCTGAAGTGCTAAATACGTAGTGATTTTAATTAGAAAAGGGACTTTTTATTATTATCAATATCAACAATATGAGTAAACGTTAATTCTTTAATATGCTTGTTTCCTCGCATTTTTTCAATGAACATTATTTTTTCAATTCATGAATATTAAAAGTTGAGCACTTCTCCAAATTTGTTACGGGCTTCTTCAAGCTCTGGCTTATACGAAAACCATAATTACCACACCCTCCGAATTACATAATTGGTGATTTTTATTGAAAGGCCTGACCAACTGACTTCTTATTGGCAAGCGCATGTGTTCTTCCCTCTCACCTCGTCAATTGACTGATATTGATTTATCCAGTGGCGAAGGTATTGTCAGTTACCTTTGTATTATCAATTTTACTTGGTAAAATAGGTACCGTACGCCATTTGTACGTTTGACAGATAGGCGCCATGTTTTTCCTCGCCTCTTACCGATTCCCCGTACCTTCAGATAAACTTGACAAACTATAACTGAATTGATCATAGCCGGGGCACAACAAAATAGCGATAAATATTCGCTATTTCGTACACTGAGTTCATGGTTTTCGAGCCTAGCGGAACATGATCGAAGATGAGATAGCGAAGTGAATGATAGCGACAACCCAGAAGGTCTTTCTATTTAAAAGGTGTATCTTATTCTACCCAATAATCTTCGATGGAAAGAGAAAAGCGGATAACATGTTGTTGTTGTTATCAATTTCAATTTTCTAGAGTTAGTTGTGTTTGTGGAAGCAAGAGTCGAGGAAATATATGGCTCGAAGACAATGTTGACAGTGACAACATCGCCATGTTATTGAGCACTGAAAGAATTTCAATTGAATGTAGATATATTTTATCCAGAAAGTCATAGAAACTGGAAGCCTGCGAAGATAGTCAGTCTCAAATAATTAGAACAAAAAATGGTTTAGTGAACAGAATCTACTCGCATTCAGATAATTCTTGTAGCGATGGCCTAGAAGAAGATCTGGTAGAACCTTTTGTAGTTGAAACAAGGAGCGGACGAACCATTAAAATACCAAAGAAGTACTTCGATTAAGGGAGACACGTTATGTAATGATCTTAGATATTATTTATACTGGAGGAAGTTATCATGTTATTGCCAAAACTAATAAGGGACAAATATTACTTGTCATAAACTATGCCACCTTATCTACCTCTTCCACTTTCAATTAATTAGTTAAATTAAGTGGAAAAAAATTGAAATTACTTATGATAAGTGTCCAATTTCTCCTTCTTTTTTTATTTTCATTATCAAATATTCGAATTTACATAAATTTTTCATAATTATCAGTAGAGAATAGACTGCTGAAGACAAGAACGTTCTATCTATCCAATTATCAGGTTATGAGTATCTTTTGATTTGGAAAGTGGATTTATGAGAACTTCATGACTCTATTTGGAGAAGAAAAAATAGTTTTATGCAAAAACAAATTGTGGCAGTCAATTTCTCGTCCCAAAAAACATACCAAGACGAATTTTGAGCAATTTCATTCCGAAAAGATTTTTTTTACGAAAATTTTGAAGCAATGAGTGAATATGGAAATATTTAATATAAACTGGGCTCCACCATCTTTCTTATTGCTCGGAAAAATGGAGTCAAAATACACTGGAATATGTAAAATTTTTCCCTTAATCGATTGGTGAAGACTTGAACGTTCTATATATCATATTAGTCGAGTTATGAACATCTTTAGCTTTGAAAAATTGATTTTCGAAAATTTCATAACTCCCTTTGGAGGAGAAAAAAATGATTTTATACCAAAACAAACTGTAGCAATCAATGTCTCGTCCCAAAAAACACATCAAGACGAATTTTGAGCATTGTTTAATTCGAAAACATTTTTTTTGTCGAAAATTTCGAAGCAAGGGGTAATATTTAATATAAACTGCATGTTGCCAATACAATCATTTTGAACATTATCACAGAAATTGAGAAATAATCGGTATGTCTTATTAGGTTTTCTAGTGTAATATAGCGAATTTGAGTAATAAAATAAGTTTCTTATTTCACTGTCGATTTTCGTAATAAATCTGAAAACATTTTTGAAAATATTTCCGAAACATTTCATATAATAACCTCCTTGGTGCGCGTCATCGATTTTTAATGTCCTTTTAACACATTACGCTGGAAAAAATGGAAAAAAAAGGCAGGTCTTTGATTAATCCCAATCAAAATATCACAATAATTAACCGTTTAAATGTTGATATTACAAACCCTAATCTTTGATTAAAAAAATTCGATTAGTTGATGTTTAGACTACGCGCAAGCGTGACCTATCAATCGGGAGAAATTACAACATCCTAAATAGGATGCAGACGTACGTAGCGGCAATGTGTCTTACGTCTTTTTCTAATGACCTATTGACAGTTCTCGTCAGGTCTGTACTTTGTTGTTGACGGTTAATTATTATTTATGAAAAGTGAATATTAATCTTATACACGGAAAAACATTATCATTTTGAAATTTCTCAAGTATTTTTAGTTAGAAAAAGAAGCTGGTGATTATCAATTTCATAGCCTTTTAAGGTTAGCTATATGTCAAAATAGCGAAAAAAAACCACACCAAAAACCCGGATATACGTCATAAAAGATTCACACGAAGAAGGCTATTGAATTTACTATAATAATGATTTTTTTCAACGAATGTTTACATTCTCTTTCATTAGAATATTCCAAAATTACTTTAACTCGCCGTCCACACTCTGCTGGCTACAGCCCAGCTATTTCGCAATTAAAACTTGTACAAACTTAAATCATAACGGGTCATTTATTCAGCCTTTGGCTCAGTTCTCCGACTGTACTGTTTTATTTAACGTTTTCTACTGGCAGAAAATCTACCCCTACCCTCTAATTTCAAGTTTAACCATTATAATTCCGACACAGTGCACTTTATCCCTGAGAGCTAACAAAGTGCAAAGTTTCGCAATCAAACCCCTTGATAACTGGATTCTGTATCGCCACTGACATTGGCGTCACAATGGGGGCTGAAATTCTTCTATCATCCCATTGATGCTTACATAGGTATGCGCCAGCTGGAACTTGTTTTTCCTTTCCAAGCAGCTGGACCAATTTTAATGGAATTTTATGTGTGGGAGTCTCTGAATGGCTTATGTGCTTATTCTGTACAACTATCCGTAACAGCTGTAAATTTAACATCGATGTAGTTAAAATCGCAATTTTAAATCAAATTCAATAGCGCGGTTAAAAATCGTATTCTGAACAACCCGATGTTAAAAAATTATTGACAGCGCAATATTACATCGCAGCTAACTTCACTCATATTATGTTGTGTAGTAGAATTTGCCTAATTTTTAAGTTATTGGTCCGGTGCTGTGAAGTAAGAGGTCAAGAAACCAGAAGAAAAAAGAATTTTTGGTTTATCGTTATATTATATGTAGATACTTTATTAGTGGGTTTAATTATCATTTTTATACGAAAAATGGATGGCGTTTGCATTTCCTGGACTTTTTGGATGTGGCCCAAAGTAACAAATTAATTCCTTTACTTAGCCAGTAATAGGCAATAAAAAGGTCTTCCGGTATATCAAACGGATTTTGTGAATCACGAAATATTTATCTTTCTATACGCATATAATTCCTAAAAAATTATTTCAAATTATAATCTAAAATTTGGCTTATTTTTTTGTTTCAATAATACACACCGTCCCAAAAATGGAATGATATTGTTATTCATTTTGATTTATTTCATAAAAATTTACAATTCAACTCATAACAAACAGTGTCAAAACACTCCTAACGTCGAATATTTTGGTCGGAGTTATTTTAATAGTGAAAATGTTATTATACATCGATGTAACTTACATCAAAAGCGTACAGAAAAGCTTTTTCGTAACAACTTTCGACCTTGAAGTTTTACAGCGCTGTTATCGCTAACATTTTTGTACAGAATAAGCCCATCATCATCGGTAGATGGAACTGTAATCGTGTTTTGATCTCGCTCATCCCATTTAGATGTCTGCAAGTTCCAAGTCGCTCAGCATTCGCTACTACTATTAATATGGGTCACAATGCAAAGCAATGACCAAATATGTGTACATTATATGCTGCGCGTTCTAGCGCTAGAAAACAATTTAGTTTGATGAGGTTTGGGGCCCAAACCCGGTTGATCAAAGTGTAACTACCTATGTATAAAAATATCAGAAAATAAGAAATAGAAAACTTGAAAAAAAAAACAAGAAAACCCAGGCCCAAACCCGTTTGATCTAAGTGTAACTATGTATGAAAATATCAGAAAATGAATAAAAAACTAAAAAAAAAACAAAAAAACTCAGGTCCAAACCGGGTTTCGAACCTATGACCTCTGGGCTGTTAACGCACTTCAACTACTATCGTTTCAATTTATCCATTATTCAATAAATTAAATTTGACAACGTTGGTGCCGAGTCGGGTAAATAAGCTCTCGTTCGGAATCGATGCTGCTTGACCGGCAGGCCTATTCTGTAACTTGCGACTGCCGATAATTGCACAATTGTCGCTGTCAAACGCGGGCTTCGTATTCTCGAAGAAGCAACTGCGACCGCGATCGCAATTTATTTGTTAACTGCCTCTAGTGAGCAATTGGTTAACTAAAAAAGTGCATTTTTCAGTTGTTCATGTGAAAAATACGTAGGTATTCTGTAAGCCATTTTTTAGCAATTACAACGCGATTGCAACTGTCGAATAGCAATCACAATTTTAGTAGTTGTAGTTGAGTTGCTTGATAATAAAATCAAGTTAATAGAAATAGAAGGTAAGTAATAAATTATAACATTTCGTCAATGATAAACATGTTTTATTTGTACAAATAGTAATTTAATGGACTTACTAACTACCCTCAGAAAAGTTAGTTTTTATTTGTACTTAGTAATGAAAGAGATAATAGTTATTATTTTGTTTTTACGTATTTAGTAATTGTTATTAAATATTAGGGTAGGTGTGTCCACTTTTCTGAGGGCAGCTAGTGAGCCCATTAAATTACTAAAACAAGTTTATTATTCAAGAAAACATATTTGTATTCTGTGTAAATATTAATTTATTAAATCGCAGAGCGCTTTCGGCTATTAAGCCATCTTCAGTGCTTACTCGTCAGGTAATTTCTACAAGAAACTTTGACAACACATTGACGTCATAAATTAAAATAACATTGAAATTAAAATTAAAATGATCCCCTGTTTAGGGGATTCTAACAATTTTAACAAAATTTTATAATGTTTAATATCTAGATTCAACAAACCCTAAACAGGGGATCATTTTAATTTTAATTTCAATGTTATTTTAATTTATGACGTCAATGTGTTGTCAAAGTTTCTTGTACAAATTACCTGACGAGTAAGCACTGAAGATGGCTTAATAGCCGAAAGCGCTCTGCGATTTAATAAATTAATATTTACACAGAATACAAATATGTTTTCTTGACTTTCTAGTCATGTGTACTCAGCTATAAAATATTCACCTAAGTTTATTATTGACAAAATATTATTTTGTTATATACTTACCTCTCTTATTTCTATTCAGAAAACTTGATTTAATTATCAAACAACTCAACTACAACTACTATAATTGTGATTGCTAGCCAAACAACTCTTCCAGCTGGCTATTGAAAACTCTGTTTTCTCCCATTTTCTGTACTATGTACCTCAAAAACAATTAATAGTAGCAGTACCCATTAACCCATTCTCAAATTATTTTACTCACCTAATTAATAAAAGGATAAGTACAACCACAAAAGACACAATAATTCAAAACTGATGTATTCACCTATTGCACTATTTAAAAATGAGAGAAAATAAAAATTCTTTCTGAAGGCAGATGCCATAGTAGCTAGTACCTACACTCTTATCTTTATTATGTTAACATAAACAATCACTAAGAGTTAATTTTTGTTTAGGCTATGATGTTGTGATTTATATGCCCTTTAAGAATAAAATATCTAGGGGAGAGTTGGACAAAACGGGATACCTAACGTTAATTGACCCGAAACTGATTGTTGAAAATTGATATCTATTATCTTGTAACTGTAACTTCTTCATTGATCCCTTT
>CAJUYH010004124.1:0-28629 GCA_910591685.1 Galerucella tenella | reverse complement strand
CGGCGTCTATTGTACCATGTCCTCTGCGAAAACCATATTGAATGTTTAGCAATAGAGACCTACTTTCCACAAAATGTTCCAATCGAGTTTTTATTAATCTTTCAAAGGTTTTTGTGATACACGATATCAACGAGATAGGACGGTATGATGTTGACAATCCGTGGTCCTTATTGGGTTTAAGTATAAGGCAAACTATAATATTTTTGAAGCAATCAAAATACTTTTGATTCCTCCACCAGTCATTGAATAGTTGCAATAAAAAATTTTTTGCGGAAGTAGGTAAATTATGAATTATTTTATAGGTAAAACCATCTAGACCAGGAGCCGTGTTGAGACATTTTTTAATTACTAAATCCAGTTCGTCAATCGTAAAAGAAGCTGACAATTCGTCTTCATGTTTAAATACAAATTTGTCACTTGTATTCACCACAAAATTAGAGGCAGATGGAGGAGCTATTTTATTTAGAATTTCATCTAATAATTCTTTTGAAATTGGTTTTCTGTGGCATTGGAAACCTTTATAACTAAGCCTTTTAACAAACTTCCAAATGTCTGTTAAAGGAGTGTTTTTATTGAGTTTATTTAGAAAATTGATCCAACTGCAACGTTGTTTGTTTTTGAATAAACGTTTCGCTTGTGCTGCTATGTTTTGATATATTAGATAAAAATTGTAATTGGAATGAGTTCTGTAATTTTTTAAGGCCATTTTCCGTTTTTCTACCATCCTTACGCATTCCTCATCCCACCAAATAGGTCTTGGGGAAATGGGAGAAAATGCCTTTTTGACAGGCATCGAGCAATCTGCTGCAGAATAAATGATCTCAAAAAATCTTGCGGCTTTATCTATGGGATTTATATCATTTCCAGCAAGTAATTGATTAATGTCTGCTTCCAATACATTATGGAATTTATCCCAATCTGCTCGCGAGTCATTCCATTTTGTAGAAGGATTCACTGTAAAGGATTTTGGATTGATCTGAATCCCGATAGCTATTGGATAATGGTCTGATCCCATTGTGTCGTCTAAGACTTCCCAAGTTAACCTGTCTACTAAAACGTGTGACGTTAATGATATATCAACTGCTGAATGATTCCCCCTGGGATTGACTCTAGTAGAAGTACCGTCATTTAACACAACCAGATCTAGATAATCGATTGCCTCTGCCAAAATTTTTCCATGCCGATCATCCGGTATCGGACCCCACATATCATGGTGAGCATTAAAGTCGCCGCAAAAAATAGTATTGCCGTCGAATTGCTGAAATAAATTTAACCAATCGTTGAATTTAACGACTACATCGGGAGGTCGATATAAGGAAACTATAGATATATTTAAAGAGGGCAATGTAATTGCACACACTTCTAGATCTTTATTAAAGGACTGTATAATAACTGCCTCTTCATAATCTAAGCCCTGCCTTATAAAGATCCCTACTCCACCATAACCATCTATTCTGCATTTTTTTATTAAGTTGAAACCTTTAAAATCAAATTTTTCGTCAGGTTTAAGCCATAGTTCTGCTACTACAATAATGTCAATATGTGTCTTATTAATAAGGTTACTCAGACTTGCTTTGTTTGCTTTTAATGACCTGCTGTTCCACTGTAATACACATAATTTATTCTTCATAATTTTATAATTGATAGACGAGAAGGTTAATATTCAGATTCGGATCCGGATCCGGATCCATTATAATTAAAATCCATCTTATCTGTAGGATTATCGGTATCAAACATGTTATTAACAAATTCTCTTATTTCCCTATCTGCAAAAGTAACCGGAGTAGAAGAAGGCAAGTGTTTTTGCAATTCTTTAACAAATGTAGATAATATAAATACGGATTTTTCTTTGAATCGCATATATTCATCCCTATAAGGATTAGTATAAACTGAATTAGTTTTTGATTTTAATTGGGGAGTTTTTTTTTGCGGCATTGTTTCTGTAGTGGGGGATATTGGAGAAGATTTACGTTTTTTGGGAGAAGGATTATTGGTTTTGATAACGGGTTTTCTTACGACTACTGGAGAACTTTGGACAGTAGTATGATTCGAATTAGGTAAGGAAGGAAAGTTATCAGTGTTATTTAATACTGCGAATCGGTTATTTGTAACAATTTTTGCGTAAGCCGGGTTGATGTAAATGTTTTCAGCTTCCCTAAATGATACGTTTTGTTGTGCCATAATCTGTTTTATTTGTTTTTGTTTTGTGAATATGGGGCATTTCCGCGAGACTGAGGGATGATCATTTGTTTTACAATATATACAGATATTGTCAGCTTTACATTCTTCCTCACTATGATTTATGTCAGTGCATTTTCTACATCTACTCTCTTTAGATTTGCACTGTTTGGCCGAATGGCCGTATCGTAAGCAATTGTAACATTGCACCACGGGTTGTATGTAAGGCTCTACCTGGAAGTTACACAAGTTGATCTGTATATTTTGTGGAATTTCATTACCCAGAAATTGTACGATTATCATTTGTCTTTTGACTAGGCATGCATTTCCATCTGAATCTATTATTTTTCTTTTCATCCGTTGTACGCCTACTACTTTTTTATTGGAAATGATGGCATTCAATAAATACTCTTCATCAAAGCAAGTATCTACCATTTTTATAAGACCTTTTTTGTGAGTATAAAATCTAGGGATGTATGCTATAAGATTGTATTTTTGTATTACCAAATGATTGACAAGAGAATTTGCTGTTTCTAACGTCTTGAAAATAACTTTAACCCGATTTATTCCTACTGATTTGATATCCTCAACATCTTTCTTTAAAGCGTCATCCGTAAGAAGATAATGACCTATTTTAATAGGGAATAGCCTACCAATGTTTTTTTCTTTATGTTCCACAAAAACAAAATAAGGGCCTTTGTCGCCTGGACTATAACGATTTTCTAAATCTATAATATTATAAATTTCATCTTTTTTCACTTGTTCCTTATTAATACCAGATTCTTTTAAATCGGGCGGCTTATCGCCGCCCGTTTTTTCTGCCATATTCGGCTAATTAGACGTTTTTCAGTTACTTTATTTCAGGTTTACAATGAATTAATATCAAAAGTATTATTAAATAGAAATTACTTATCTGAATGAATAGCTTGTTTCAGTGAAATTTTAAACACTCGAACACGTCCACTCACTATGACTGTCGAATTCGAACTGATCATGTAGAAATGATATCGATAACTTTTTATTTAGATCAACAAACAATAAGAATATGGAACCGTTAGATATGGGTAAATTTGATTTAATATTTAAACGATTATCATTTGGGAATGTTGTGAAAATTTATAAGGGTGATTCTTCTATTTATCTAAGAGCTGATACTACTTCAATGTTATGGAAAAGGTTACCACTCATTGAAAATAGATTAACAGACTTGAAAAATGTACAATTTGCTAGTTCACTGAAAATTTTACAAATGGGAATAAAAGATTCCACCACTGATCCAGTAACTACAGCCTTGAATATAATTGAACCATTAAAACATTTAAATAATGAGACATACGCTATCGCATTAGAAGTAATATATAGATATCCTCAGTCACTTAAAGATGAAGATTTACAGCTATGAAATATGAAGAATAGACAACATACAATAGAGGTAAAGAAAACTATTCACTTTGATGAAACAAGAAACAAAATTCATTTATTAGTAACTTGGAAATATGCATATCAACAAGCGAGACAAGGATCATTATGGATCATTGTCGCATGTGACCGACTACGGTTTATGCAACGAATTATTAAAATTTCTCAAATTATAGATCCAATATTAGATATAAAACATAGATGTAAGGTTTATGATAAAATTAAGAATTTAAATGTGTAAATAAATTGTCGATCATTTTATATAATTTTATTTAATATTAAAAATAATAATTTTAAACAATGCTATTTTTATTTATCCATGATTTAGAATCCATCCCAAGCCATTTTACTAATAACCGATCACCTTTTCGTTTCAAAACCCTCTCTATTAAATAGACATCAGGATATTTAACTTTTTGCAATTCCTCCCTGTAAAATCCTCCTTGTATTTCTTCGTTCTTATCATCTTCCAGTATGTAAGTTGTTGGATTAGTAAGTTTCACCTTCTTTATTTTGAAAACTTCAGCAGTCCAATTTGGAGTATAACCCTTCTTAAAGACATGTCTATACTTGCTAATTCGAACAAAATCTCCTTTTTTAAAATTTGATGATCTTGGATCAATAGTTTTTAGGTGATTATATGCAGTAATATACTTTGCATTTTTCTCATTTATTTCACTGGGAATAGCACCTGTAGTGGAATGTCTTGTATTATTATATTTTTTAACAATATTGGGTAGAGTCGTTAACCATTTGTAAGATCCTTGCATGCTAAACTGTTTCCATAGCATAGATTTTAGAGTACGAATTACTCGCTCTGCTATACTTGCTTTTAAATTAGAGAATGTGCTGTAATGGTTAATACCATATTTTTTCATAAGCTCTTGAAAATTCTTATTATAAAATTCAGTTCCGTTGTCAGTTTGAAGATTTTTAGGTGGAACATTCATTTGGTCTAAGATATGCTTCATAGCTAATGTGATTTCTTTACCTGTTTTTCTTTTAATCGCCTCAGCCCACACATATTTACTGAAAGCATTGATTACAACTAGGATATAATTGTAGCCCCTATTAGTTTTTGAATAGGGAGTCATAATAGCCAAATCAGCTTGTATCAAATCATGTAATCCTTCAATTACAACATGTCTTCTTCTATAATTGATTCTTGCCGGTTTATGTAATTCATTCACAACTTGTGCTTTACTCATCTTTCACTATTGGACATTCATAGTGATTCAATGCAAATAGAAGAAGGTGTAACCAATTCAAATAGGATTTTATCACCTTTCTTAAAATTATTACCACTAATTTCATTGAATTTGAATGATATACCATTAACTAAAACCTCTCCATCTGCAGCGTAATGTCGAACTTGAACAATTTTAGCATCGTAGGGGAAAAGAAAATTTGTACCTGCATTATCCAACACATAATAATCCTTATTTAAACTAGTTTTCTTTTCGCCTTTCAATCGAATAATGTTTTCAACATGATAATCAAAAGAGTCACAAATATAAAATTGTGCACTTAATTTTGGAACTGACGATGACGATGACGATGATTGTAAATAGTGTTGATTGAATTTATTAAGAGGCATTGTTGGAATGATGCATTTTGTTTGAAAAGTACTATATTTATGTAGAGCTCACCAGAGGACATTCTAACACAAGTTCAATATATGGATAATAATTTTTCTCTTTACCTATACCAATTGAAATCTTTTCACCCTTTGTTATGGATTGCTGGTTGAGAACACTCAAATTTTGATATTTATTTTTATAAAATATTAATAATTTAGTTGGTGGTTTGTTGATATTGATATTAACCACTTTTCCACTTACTGGAAAAGTATATTCAGTATTATTATTATTTAATACATAGTTTAATGAACTAACATTTTTATCTATATTTCCGCTAATATTAATAATTGCTAAACTTTGAATGTCTGCAGGTTGACAAATATAGAATGGTGATTGTGGTAGTACCTCATCATTGGAATGTGTGATGAGATAATGTTGGTTAAACTTGTTTAACGGCATAGCTTTCTACTACTAATGTGAATATAATCCATCTATTTATGCTATTATACCACCTTCTCTTAGTTCTTCAACAATAGACACTATTTCATTTTGGTGAGAATTATTACCAGCTTGTTTTGAAGCTACAAGTAAGCGTAATCTATCAATCAATTCATTGAAATCATCAAAATATTTATAATCAATAGGATTTTGGGAATATCGCATCATTGTTAAACCTTTCCCACCCTTCAGTTTTGCTGCTATTTGTCTTGTAGTCATAGTGGGAACTGAAAAGGCTCGTTCTCTTTGTGCAACAAGAGGAATTCCTAGGAAAGGTTGAATAGCGTTAGTGAATTTATTTTTTAATTTTGCGGGAATTCTCCGTTTTGGTAATTTTCTATTATTTTTTGTGTATAGGGCATTAGTTCTCTCTAAAATGTCAACATATTCCTTAGCATCATTTTTAGTAAAAATGTGTGGGTCTGTTTTGAATAACAGTTCATACAGACCTGGAGTACCCTTGTAGGTAATACCTTGTATTTTTAAATCAGGTCCGATAAAGTCAATTGGAGAATCACCAAAAGAGAATTTTTCTAGCTGCAAATCATGATAGACTCCAAGAGTATTATCAAATTGTCCTTCGGTGTCAGCAATACCTTCCCTTATGTACACTCTAGGTAAGGGATTTTCAAACTGTTCGTAATATTGCTGGATACCTTGGTCGTTGGTCATTCGACCGAGGTCACGGATACTTTCATCCATAAATCTACTAATATTTTCATCACTACTGTACCCTAAAGTTTTATTTGGCTCAAACGCATCATCATCATCATCATCATTGGTATTAGAACTGAAAACATCCTCTTTGGGTGAATCGAAAGCAATTGCATAATGGGAAGGATTTGGTTGATATTTTGAACTTGATAGGCGGGATTCTTTTTTTGGTGATGGTTCTTGCTTAATCAATTCTTGTTTCTCGATAGTTGATATTAGTTGTTTTAGCGGTTGAGTAATGGGCTCATAGGTTTGTTCCAGTCGTGATTGAGATTGGTTTATGTTTCGCTTCAAACTTTTATACTTTTTTCGAAGCGCCTGCCTAGCTTTAACCAGTCGTTGAGTTAGTTTAGGATTCATGCTGGATTTGAAATTGATTATATATACTTTTCTCCTTATATATGAATGTATCCATCAAATCCTTTCCTATAACGACCACCAGATGCTATTTCAGAATCTTTATCGAAAGTGAGAAATCCAAACTTTTCCCCCCAACAGTATGAACAAATGTCTTTAAATTTTTGAAATGACATGTCAATACTAACATGATCATCATAGATGTGTCTTAAGTTGGTGAAATCTTGTTGAAAAATTATCAGGAGATTGGCATTATCTCGAATTAATTGTTTTGGTATAGCCGAATAAGTTTGACTTAAGTAAAAACAATCTGTAGATTTATGTCGACCAAAACAAAAGTAACTTTGAATGGGTTTTTGATCGCAGGAAGCCACTACATCATCAAATATAATAATTGAATTGGTCTTTATGGCATCTGGAGTAATTATATCATCAGAATTGTTGAATTCCTCATATCCAATCTCTTTCATGGGTTGAATTAAATTACGTAAATATGCATATTTTGGTTGATGTAAACTCTTGGAATATACGTATAAATTTTCAAATCTCAAACCATTAGGATGATCTATTAAGGATAACATAGCATTAGTTTTACCACAACCACTGGGACCGATGATTAATGCTCGTTTAGAGTCTCCACCAAATAAATATCCATGTTTACCTGCAGTACGTTGTTGTTGACAGCTCAAATCATAATTTTCAACAGGTAAAGCTATAAAATGTTTTGCAATCTTCATCTTAAATAACAACACTGAGAGTATTTATAGGGTGATCAGAGTATATATAGATAGAGAACTATGGTTAAACGTAAACAGTTACAATCAAGTCGTCATCGTCGTCACAAAGGTGGAGATTTAGTTTCGTTAATTAATAAACTTCCATTTGAACTTCATTTACCTGGTGGATACGAATATTGTGGACCAAACACAAAACTAGAACAAAGACTACAACGAAATGATAAGGGAATTAATCTTTTAGATCAAGCTTGTAAAGAACACGATATAGCATACGCAAAAAATAATAATCTACAGGAAAGACATAAGGCAGATCAGATATTGGAGGATAAAGCTTGGAAACGAGTTAAATCCCAGGACGCTACATTAGGTGAAAAAGTAGCTTCATTGTTTGTTACTGCAGTCATGAAAGGAAAACGTAAACTTGGTATGGGTGTAGGAATTAAAAAAAGTCGTCGTGGTGGTAAGAAAAAACCTAAAAAACGTATAATTCAAACACCGACGAGAATAGGTGGATTTTTACCATTAATATTACCACTGTTGGGTGCATTAGGAGCTCTAGGAGGTGGAGCTGCTGGAATTGCAAAGGCAGTAAATGATGCAAAGTATAACAATCAACAATTAACTGAACAAAAACGACATGATATGGCTATGGAATTGAAACAGGGAAAAGGTTTGGAAAAAAAACATCAAAAAAAGCTAAGAAGACATAAAGGAAAAGGTCTTTATCTAAGACCATACAAAGGAGAAGGAACAACAAAAAACTGAAATTGCCCCATCGTGGGCTTACCGATAAAGATCTGTGGAAATATGTTAAAATATTGAAAATACCTTTTTTTAGGGGAGTTTTCATGAGAGATAATTTACCGAAGAAAATTCATAAACATGAATGTGGTATTTTGAATATAGATACAGTTAGAGGAGATGGAACACATTGGACATCATACATAAAATCAGACAAGGAAATTATTTACTTTGATAGTTATGGAAATTTACCTCCACCATTGGAACTGATCAAGTATTTTCATAGTAACGGTCCAGTATATATAACATACAATTATGATAGACTACAGAACAATTCGTATAGTTGTGGTCATCACTCACTTCAATTCATACATAAATATTTCAATCATAATATTTAAACTTTTTTAGTTGAAATGTCATTTTCTGTTACACTTAGTGGTGCATCATCTATTCTTAATTATAATTTCAATCCTCCCATTTACTTGGATGATAAATATGACTATGAAGTTGGTTTAGTTAATTTCAATAGTTTCAATACAATACCAAATATTGATGAAACTAACAATAAATTTATTTTTGGAGGTCCTACTATATATCATACAATAATCATACCTAAAGGTGCTTATGAACTTAATGAAATAATTCAATATATTAAACAACACATGCTTATAGTAGCATCAGATTCAACAATTGATATAGTCCCAAATCTAAACACATCTCACGTATCAATTTCTAGTAATAAGACAATTTCATTCTTAACTGATGACTCAATTGGTAAAGTATTTGGATTTGAAAAAGTTTTGTTAACTCCCAATGAGATACACACCTCTACCAAACCTATAAATATTTTACAAGTTAATTCTATTGGAATAGATTGTGACATTGCTGTTGGATCATATCTCAATGGACATCCTGTTCACATTATCCATCAATTTTTTCCTACTGTTCCTAGTGGCTATAAAATAGTTGAATCTCCTCAAAATATCTTGTATTATCCTGTAAGTGTTAAAACAATTAACAACATAACAGTAAAAATTATTGATCAGAGTGGTAACGTTATAAATTTTCAAGACGAGGAGATTACTATTACTTTACATATTCGACAACAAAAATGGTCTTAAAATTTTCCCATCCATATGCTGAAAAAAACTATAAAAGATTGATGAGTAAACCGTCTACAATTAGTTTGTGTGAGAGAATAGCCGTCATAACGCCTAAAAATAAACGTTTTTTAAAATCACTCGGTTTTAAGTTATTAATATAAATTGATATATTACAAGTCACTGATGAGCCCTTCAATGACATGGCTGTGGAGGATTATGAATATCACACATACCAACCATATATTACCGGAAAGTTGAATTATAATGATGAGATTCGTATTGTAGTGCAAGATTTAGATTGTATAACATATCCGGCTGACAGTTATCTTGAGATTACGGGGAAAATTTTAACTGAAACCAACACAGTACCTACAAAATTGAAATTCATTAATAATGCAATAGCCTTTTTATTCCGTGAAATTCGATATGAACTGAATGGTGTTGTAGTTGATTCAGTAAGAGATATTGGCCTTGTTTCAACAATGAAAAATTATTTATCTTATAATTCAAATGAAAGTATTTTTCAAAATAATTCTGGATGGTTTCCTAAGGAAGACGTCAAGTTGTCAGACAAACATGGAAATTTTAACGTGTGTATACCCTTGAAATTATGGTCGGGATTCTTTGAAGATCTCAATAAAATAATCTTAAACATGAAACAAGAGCTAATATTGGTGAGATCTAGTGATGATAGAGACTCAGTCACACATACAGATGAAACGGAAAAACCTAAAATTGAATTAACTCACATCAGTTGGAGAATTCCTCACGTGAAACCAAACATAAAACATGAATTACATCTAAACAAAATTATTCAAAGTAACCAAGAACTACCGATAAAATTCAGATCTTGGCAATTGATTGAGTATCCCAGCTTACCGAAAACGTCTCGCCACACTTGGGCCGTAAAAACTAGTACAAAAGTAGAGACACCTAGACACATTGTAATTGGATTTCAAAATAATGGTAGGGGTAACATAAAAGAAAATATGAGTCATTTTAAACATCTGAATTTGAAAAATATTAAGGTATTTCTCAATTCTGAGAAGTATCCATACAATGATTTACTTTTAGATTTTACAAACAATAGTTTTGCTACGTTATATAAAATGTTTGCTGATTTTCAAACTTCTTATTATAGCCGTTCGAACAGTGAACCTATTTTCACACCTGACGAATTTAGAGATACAGCTCCCTTAATTCATATAGATTGCTCAAGGCAGAAGGAACTAATACAGTCTGGATCTGTAGTTCTTCGTATAGAATTTGAGTTAAATGCTCCCATTACGAGTGATATTTCTGCATATTGTTTGATCTTTCATGAAAAACAATTTTCCTATAATCCATTAACTAAAATTGTTAAGCAATACTGATGTAGAAAAAACATAGCGCGCATGATCAACATGCAATATAAAAGTAGGGTTACTACATATTCTTCATTAAATATAAATACCCATGAGTATCAAATTGCTCTTAGTCAGTTTCTTTTTAAATTAACACGTCTCAAACGTGACATAAAATATTATGAACAATATAAAGGTGCGGTAACTAAATTGCAACAATTACAAATATGAAAGTTGTTTTAGATGTTCAAGGTTTTAAGATCGAAAATAATAAATTTATCGTCAAAGAATTTGCAGAATACGATGGTCATCAAGTAAGTCACTATATTTTCAAATCACCATTTCCTCTACATATGTTACCTCCAGACTTACATAGACAAGCAACTTGGTTAATGAAAAATCATCATGGAATCGATTGGAATAGTGGTTATACACATTTACATAAATTCAAAAATATTGTAAAAGATATTACTGAAAATGCTGAGATGGTTTTCGTGAAAGGAAAAGAAAAGGCTAATTTCATTCAAAAATATTCCACCGCACCTGTATATGAATTAGATGAAGATCCACCATTAGCAGCCTCGACACCAAAATGTTTTTATCATAAGATCCATCTATGTGCGCTTTAAGAAATGCTTATATATTGTGGCAAAATTAAACAAACTAAATAAGATATTTAGCTTTAATTAGCTTCAATCCGACTTAATATAAAATACACTTGACACGACTTGTCAATCAATATAGAAGAATAATCATAGACATTAATAGTCGGTGACAAGTAGGTTTATACGTCAGTTTGGTTGCAAAAAGTTACAAATCACCACGAATATATAGCAAAAACTGATTGGATTTTTGACATTTGTTCCACTTAACGATATCGTTAAGTCATAACAAGCTGTCAAACTGGTCCAGTTATTTTAACGATGATAAAATAACGATTCTCGTTGACATAACTATGAGCATGATGATACAGAATCGGTATTTTTAGACATATCGTTATATTACAGAAATTCACACTTAACGATGGTCGTCAAATAACATAACGTGATACGGAATAGGGCCGATTATATATATTTGAAATAACAGTTTGTGTCAATTTTGACAAATCGCCCTATATCTCGTAAATGAAACGATGAAAACAGGACAGAGAGAGGTCAGTATCTTTGTGAAGAGGAGTGAGTAATTGGGGAATAGATTTTATAATTTTTCGTAGGTTAGTCGGGAGATAAGTCGTTGAACTGAAAAGCTAAGTGAAGAGGATTGGAGGATACTGAGGCAGCATATGAGAGGAGTGGGGATTGTCGTCTTAATTGGAAGGGTGGTTCACTAGCTTCAATATGGAGGAGGCAGAGGCGGAGAGCGGTATTCTATAGAAAGTTCAGTAAATCTGTGACAAATTTGGGGACCGAGATGTAAATAATGCAGTTGTAGTCAACTTTCGGTGGATGAGACCTCTGTTTACACTTAATAATACGATTTCGTTGCACTCCAGTGAAAGTAACTAGGGGTCTTAACAATATCTAATCTCTTAATACAGATGTCTTTGAGTTCATGGATATAGTGTTTCCAGTTAATTCGAGAGTCGAAGGTTATTCTGAGAATTTTACGTTGATTCACAATGGGTAAAGGTGGGGTATAGAAGAACATGTTCTTCTTGAAAACTTGATTATTTCGGATTTACTTTGGAATAAGGATAATCCCAGATGAGTAAATCAATCTTTAAAAGGTTACTGCGGTCTGGAGGAGTTTGTAACAATTAGGTCATCAGCATATTGGACGAGTTTTATGGGTGCGGGTAACTTGAAACATAGTATAACTATTACTGATCCTTTAGGGTCGCCAGAATTTTGTGGGTAAGATTAGGAGATTTTACCATTAGCAGAAACTCTGAAGGTTTTACAATTTGGGCAATTATTGATGAACGATAGAATGTTACCATATTGGGAAACTTTATTTAGAATTGCAGCCCTAGATATCGATTCAAAGGCACCTTCGGTATAAAAGATGGCTGCAACGACATCCTGGTGATTATTTATTGCTGAAGAGATGTGTGTTTGGATAATAACAGTGTTGTCGCGAGTGGATCGATGGCGCCGAAAGCCGGATTGGCTTTGGGAATGATTTTTTACTTTTCAATATCACCCGATCTGTGCGTGTGCATGTCTCTCGACCGATAGTTTTTTAGTACTTCTAGTTCACACTAGTGATGATAACCAATCTGTTTCACCAAATTAGAGGCTATTTAAACATTTTGCAGTCCATTTTTATATTTTGTAAAGCAAAACATTCGAAATTTGACTTTAACCTTTGTGAAACTTAATATTGTAATTTAAAAAAAAAGAAAGGTGAAGTAATAAGCTGTGATACCTAAATTCTTGCTTTCTCACGTATGTTTACCACCATCAAGCCCTCAGGCTATACGAGAAAGTGTGCGAACTTTTAATGAAAAACCTTAATCGTTTGGAAAACATTGAAAAAATGTTGTTAAAAAAAGGCGTACTTGGGTTCGTGATAGGGTAAAGAGACAAGATTCACTTGGTACCACTAATATGCGTGGATACAATGCGCATTACTACACGTCCAGAACACGTTTCGCGACTGAACCGGTCGTGCTCACTCCAACACGCCAGCCAGAGTAATTACTCATGTGTAACACTGTGTTATATGGCACTTTCTGACACCTTTCTGTGTGTCATGGATGTTGAAACCAAACACCGGTTTTTAAACTTCTCAGACTTCCAGTTTCTAATTGTCTAAATTTGCTTGTAAGAGTGCCTTAGTTGTGCAATCTATTTATAATAATAGATAGATAGATAGAGATTTAAAAGACAGAATACCTATCTCAGATAGTAGTAATGTAGTATATAGGCTTTGTTGCAATGACTGCAATTCTACATATATTGGCCAAACCTCTCAAAAATTAACCTGTCGTGTATCACTTCATAAGAGTGATATAAGACTGCATCCTGAAAGATGTTCTCTTGCTAATCATGTTTCCTCTTTAGACCACATAAGTGATTTTGAAGGGATTAAGATCCTAGCACGTGAAAATAATTACAATAAAAGATTATTCTTGGAAATGGCTTTTATATCTCAAGAGGATGACCGGATTAATAGGAAAACAGACATTCAAAGTTTAAGTAATCTCTACTCTCTCCTTTTAACTTTAGATAAACATATAAGTAATAATTACAATATTTATTTATAGCATTTAATTAAACTTTGGTACCTCCCTCGTATTCTATGAATATATTTTTAATTATTTTTGATAAAGTCATTATGGCTTCACTACGTCTTCTTTTTATTGTATCTCATATAAAAGAAGAACTATTCTTGACCTATTTTCGATAATTAGTCGAATTCCACGTGTTTGTGTGGATTCTCACTATGTTTTTAAAATGCATTTTTATATTTTAACTTTTTAATTATTTTACAATGTGACTGTAACTCTAGGGCTCTTAAAGCCTTTTGGATTGTTTTTTTCTTGAAATAATTGCTTAATGCTTTTCCCGATTATAACATCAAGGATACATTCTCGATTAGCGTAAGTTATAAAACTGTTGTAGCGGGCTGTTTTGTAAGTTATGTCTTTTACTCACTTTCGTAGTTCCCTGAAGATGTAAGTAAATATTTACGAAAGCTTGGAAAATGTAAAAAGAGTACACTTTTCCTTCATTATTGCTGCTTACCTCAATATTTGATGGAATTCCTGTAGCTGCTGCTATTTGTCTCGTGCATGAAGTGGCATCCAATGCAACATGTCCCAAAAGTGCAACCTGTGTACACTGTGTAGCCTAGTTAGTAACAGGATGTTGTCTTCCATATTTTCTGTTAGAAACGTTTCCTGTCTCCATGAACTTAGATATTAAATTTATCACGTAGGAATGTCTTACATTCTTACCGGGAAGACGTTCATTAAAAACTCTTGCAGCTGCCCGTGCAGACTCGTTGTTTCTAAAACAGTGTGCAACCATTTCAGTTTTCTCTGCAGTGGTGTGAACCATGATAATCAGGTTCATTTAGTTTGAACTAGAAAATGTGAACCATGATAATCAGGTTCATTTACTTTGAACTAGAGAATGAAGGAATTTCACTAAAATAAAACTAGGTACCCGTAAAACTCTACTAAAAAATCCGAAAAAATCTTATCACGTCAATAGCTGTCAAACATATTTTTGGCTATTTCAGTAATAAATGAGAATAGGTTTATAATTTAAAAGGTATAAGAGGTTTAATTTTATTTGTAGTACTTCCATGAATTAATTTTTTTTACCCCTTTTTTATTTGTATTTCTTTTTTTCTATAAAAATATTAACATTTTATTGGAATGTTATCACCTAAATATATTCAGCTTTTTATTCCGATTTCTTTAACGGAGATTTCAATCTGTTTTTTGTCATTAATTTGAAAACTTAACACAAAAATGTTAGCCTGTCTTTAAAGAGAATAGAAATACCTTTCAAATTATGTGCCACTTGACCCCCCATGCCATTAAAGATTCTCGAAGAGGTAGTCACCCCTTTTAGGGGGATGACCGTACAACCATAAGTTAACTATCAAAAGTTGTCCTCCATGGAAACAAAATCGTCGTGTCTCGTGGTTTGCCGCAAAAACCTCCCCAGCCAACAATATTTGAGGTGGACTGTTTCTAAAGCGCCATAAACGTCATTCATGGATATCATATTGTTGTTGTTATTTTGAAAATAGAAAGCTATTACAAAAATCATAATTTTGTTTCTAAGCCTCTGGGCAAACTATGTAGGTACCAAATCCAATTAACCTAAATTATTTTTTGGGTACATGAATAGGTGTTGTTTGCAGGCTAAAATCACTCACAGAAGTAACACAAATAATTTTTTGTAGCCGATATATTAATATTTAACTAACCCAGCCTAATCTAACCTTCCTTGACCTCGACCAAATTAAACACTGGTTAAGAAATTTCACCTTGAAACAGCCGAGTATACATCAGTTAGTGGCGCTTATATCTTAATTTATTTTTTTCTTCGAAAACATATGGATAAAGTTTTAGTAATTTTTAATTCAGTACTAACATTGTGATGGTTGTAATAAACATGAAATTATTTTGAATTGAATTTTTCAAAGGAAATTAGTCTGCCTCAAACTTAACGAGATATTTAACCTACCATTTTAAGTTATACAATGAAAGTATATCGAAATCATAGAAGGTGACTTCCATGTGACTTCTTCGGAACTTTTGAACTGCTGAATGGAAGAATTCCACACAGCTAAGAGGTAGTTCGTTGGTCTTCCCAAATTAAAATCTGTAGGTATGCATCCTAGTGAATATAATAAATAAACTATATCTCCGCCAATTCTAGTGCCAAGCAATAGTCCTAATATCCCCCTTTTTCCAGTTGGTACAGTTTTTGTACAGCCAAAAGAACGTTACATAATCAATTGGAACCTTTTACTTTCCTATTCGAATGTTGTTCATATAATAAACTTGGTCCCGATTCACTAATACAGAAGTTGTTCCTCTGTTTATTGTGCTGTCTATACCATAAAGGAAATATTAAATTAATTCTTCTACATCCATATGTAAGTATATTATCCATTTTCTGCACAGTTTACAGAATGGAAATGTAGGCCATATCGGTTAACTGAACGGATATGATCCTATATATGCATCCTAGAACGTATATGAAATCCACCAATCAGCATTCGCGTTTAGTACCCGTCACTCATCTTTTTTTCAATTTAAAAGAAACGTCAAAATAACTTGTCAAAAAAGTCTCTCCTAGAAGCACTGGAACAAGAATATTTATTTACAAAAATAAACTTAAATAGAATAATCCGTAAAAATTAACAACAAATACTAAAAACAGAATAAAATGGGTATTTAAGGGGACTCCAGATTTTATAAAATTATGTAATACATCTGAAATTATAGAGGGTTCCCAGGAGCTCGTACTAGAAACTTGGGAGGTGATAGAAAGACTAAAAATAATGATGGTATTTCATATAAAATTTTTTCTTTACGCACTTCGTTAACGAACTATAGAGCTCTAAAGTTGAGAATGAAAAATCGTTTTTTATCTACAATTATTAAATGGCTTATTGGAAATCAGTAATATTTTAACAGTTAATAAACACTATAATTGCACATTTTTTGGCGTGATATAAAAGTCTACCACATACTTGTGAACTCAGGTACCGACGAAGTTGAATGGTGGATGCGCCATTTTTTTGTAAGTAAATATTTTTTCAGTTATAAATGCAACAATTGGCCTGTGTGAACATTTTTATAGATATCAAGTCCTCTTGTGACATCTCGATAACATTAACGGTTTAAGAGATACGGGCAATTTTATGTCGAACTGCACACCTATTGGCGCATTCACATTTATTCTGAATGTACGATTACATGAAGTATTATTAGTAAATTATTAATAAATTGTGCACTCTTCATTTATAGAAATAAACTTTTACATTGTTAATTCTACGTTTATTATTCACTCATTATGATGTATAAAAAGCTTTCCTAAAAACAAACACAGATAATTTAATGAAAGTAAAAATACGATAATACCAACAACAACCAAATACATACACTATTCTAAGTAGGCGGCTGTCATCTACACTTGTCAGGGTGAGAAATTGTAACATTATTTATTTTAAATTCAAAAATGGCAGAATTTACCTTTAATGAGTGTGCGGATATGCAAATGATGTTTGGTATGTCGGACGGAAATTCTAGCCTAGCTAGAAGACTTTATTCGTAACGATATCCAAATCGAAGGTTACCTAACAGGAAAACGTTTGAACGCATAGATCGGAGTTTAGAAACAGGTACGTTTAGCTTGATGCAGTAATTTTATAAACTGTTTTTACAATGGATAATAACGTCGTAGGATCATTTTTACAAAAGAGAGGTGGCGAAGGGAGTATAAGAAACGTACGTACTCCAATAATTGAACAAAACATACTAAATGCTGTTGATAATGAACCTAAAACCAGTTTAAGGAAACTTTCAGCACAATTTAATATTTCAAAATCAAGCGTACATAGAATACTTCAGGAGCAACTATTGCATCCATTTCATGTACAAAATCTTCATGCTATGTCACCAGATGACTATCCTCCTAGGCTTAATTATGCCAACTGGTTTTTGGGTAAACAACGGAAGGACCGACATTCCATTGAAAATGTACTATTTACAGATGAAGCAGGTTTTACCAAAGTCTATATTGGTTTTACTAGGGATGGCATAATTAATTCCCATAATCTACATCTGTGGGATGATGAAAATCGTCACGGGATAATGAAGACTGAACACCAACAAAGGTTTATGGTCAACGTATTGGCAGGTATTACAGGCAACCGCTTAATTGGTCCGTATATCCTTGCGGATCGTTTAAACGGACATTCCTATTTACGATTTTTGCAGGATATTCTGCCAATTTTATTAGAGGATGTACCTTTACAAAAGCGCGAATGTATGTGGTTTATGCACGATGGAGCACCCCCTCATTTCAGTCGTGAGGTACTTGCCCATCTGAACCATATTTTTCCAGATGGGTGGATTGGAAGGGGTGGTTTCTATGGCCAGCACGTTCGCCTGATGTCAACCCATGCGATTTTCACCTTTGGGGTTACCTTCAAACCTTAGTTTACAGTACACCTGTAAATACAAGGAATAAATTAATTTATAGGATACGTTTCCACTGCGAAAACATCCGAAATAATCCTGGAATGTTATTTCAAGTAAAAAGATCTAATCTTACAAGATTGAGGAAATGTGTGGATGTTAGAGGAGTCCATATTGAACATTTGTTGTAATTTTTTCAAACCGTTTTGACTTTTTTAATGTCGTTAATTACTTTTTGCGCGATCGATCTTTTTTGTTCATTTACAGCATCGGTTGTCAGGACGGTAGGTTGTGTTTACTGGTTTCTAAGTCTAACACGTCGGTAAGTGATTTACGTTCAGACGTCGGTAAGTAAATTACTTACCGACGTCTTAGCCCTAAATACATTTAAGTGGGGTCCTAAATAATATATTACTTAATTCAGTACAAAAAAGGAACAAAAAAAATAAGAAGATTTATATCTGTTCAATGAACAGAACCGAACAGAACAATATAAAAAGTAAACAATAGCATGAAAACAATTTCACCAAAATGCAAATTATATTTTAAACTAATCGAGAAGTATAAATGTCACTTTTGACATTTCGTTCATTTCGAAGAAATTTAAATTATTTTATTCGAAATTTATTTCAATACGATCGCGCAAAAAATGGTATAAGCATCTCGAACGTTAAGGGTAATACCGGTCTCCAGCAAAATTGGAGGATTCGCTACGCTCAGCTTCCAAACGTTGCTGTCGACCGGTAAATAACCCTTACCGTTCTTAATACTTAATATACTATGGTTACTCGTTTTTTTAATCTGTTAATGTAATGTAGTTATTCATTTTTGAGGGTTTTGTTATTTTACTTTTATTAAAGTAATAATCGTTTTCAATGAAGTTTTTTATGGTTAAACAAAGTGAAAGTTTATATTTATAAATGTAGACTGTATCGATTTATTAATAATTTACTAATAATACAGGACGCTTCCTGAAATCGTACATCCA
Source organism: Galerucella tenella (assembly GCA_910591685.1). Lineage (NCBI taxonomy): Eukaryota > Metazoa > Arthropoda > Insecta > Coleoptera > Chrysomelidae > Galerucella > Galerucella tenella. The sequence continues at coordinate 9,359 of CAJUYH010004124.1, read as the reverse complement.
GAATAAATGTGAATGCGCCAATAGGTGTGCAGTGCTACATAAAATTGCCCGTATCTCTTGAAACGTTAATGTTATCGAGATGTCACAAGAGTACTTGATATTCTTTTTTTTTTTATTTCTTGGGAAATTAAACCACAACGTTGAAATAAAGAATTTAAAAATATTGTGGTTTAATATCCCAAGAAATTAAAAAAAGAATGAATAATATACCACAAGGAACATACAGAAGATATTTAGTACTTGATATCTCTAAAAATGTTCACACAGGCCAATTGTTGCATTTATAACTGAAAAAAGTTTTACTTACAAAAAAAATGGTGCATCCGCCATTTAACTTAGTCGGTACCTGAGTTCACAAGTATGTGGTAGACTTTTATATCACGCCAAAAAATGTGCAATTATAGTGTTTATTAACTGTTGGAATATTACTAATTTCCAATAAGCCATTTAATAATTGTAGATAAAAACGATTTTTCATTCCCAACTTTAGAGCCCTATAGTTCGTTTACGAAGGGCGTAAAGAAAGAATTTTATATGAAATACCATCATTATTTTTAGTCTTTCTATCATCTTCCAAGTTTTTGGTACGAACTCCTGGGACACCCTGTAGATATACAACTAGCATATTCGTCGATATTCGAGTGGTAAACATACCAGACTCTCACGCGATAGACCAGGGTTCAATTCCCCGTAAAGAAGTTTTTTTAATTGTTAATTTTATTTTTAAATAATTATTCTGCTCGATATTGATAAGTACATCAGGTAGACGCTTGAAATATTTAGCAGAATATTCATTATTATAGATAATGGTACAGTACCCTTCGTGCGGGAGTCCGACTGGCAGCATCCCATATTTAAAAAAGGAAAATCGTAGCATTATACAAATTGTACATTTAAGAACTATACGTTTACCACGAAAAAGGAGTGAAAACAAAAAATTGATTTGGTAAAATTATGCACAAAATTGTTGAAAATTTTTAATTTGAAGTTATATTACAGTTTTTTAAAATGTTTATTTACTAGATTTTTTCTTAAGTGGGTCGTAGAAAAAATATACTGTTCGACTCGTGTGGATTGTCCATATCCACACTAGTTAAACAAACTACTATTTTCTATCGGCTAGTCGCTTGTAAATAGTGTTGCTCGGCCACTTGGAAAAAAATTATCAACAGTAATTACACGAGTGAGATTTCTCAATAGCAACAAAGACGAGTGCTAATATAGTTGAAATAATAAAAAAATTATTACCATGAATGTAATTCGGTGTGATTATTTTTTGAACCACTTCGTTAATAATGTTAAACAAATATGTTTCTTCAAATTTATACCAATTCAGTCACATACGTAAGAGAAAATCTCAAAAGCGGTATATGAGTTATTATTTTTTTCACTTGTCAAAATCTGTAATTTTGTTGGTTTTAACCAATAGCAATACGAACATATAAACATCTTGTTTAAATTTATTAAAATAATGATCCAGGCTGTAGTTCGAAGAGTGGGACGTAGCCAAGGCCATCAAACAGGTGAGTGCTTATTTTCTTGAAAGGTATGTGGAGGTCGAGGAAAAAATGTAATATGCACCTCGGCGAACTGTCTATTGTCTCGCCTGCTTTGCTAGTCTCGGCTATCAACTTGCAGATTCGACTATAATAGACAGTTTTTCGTCCTTGGTACATAAATAACTATTTTAAAAAAAGTTTAGGTATTGAATTTATTTATTATGGAACGGCAAAATCGAAATTTGACTCGTGATGAATGTGCCCAAACAGTACTACTACGGAAAGGTGGCTGGAAGAATAGGTCGTCGATTTAATGTGAATTATACAACCATCTCACGGGTACTACAAAGAATCCTAGAAACAGGATATCATGCCCGTAGAGCAGGACAAGGAATAAATAGAGTCACAACAACAATCCAGGATCGATTTTTAAGAATTTCGGCACTTCGACAGCGATTTGTGACGTACATAGCCTACAAATTCAACTGCACGAGATAGATGGTCTACAAATTAGTACTGAAACTGTTCGGTTACGCGAGATTATTGACGACCTAGGACTGCCGATTACCGAAGAGAACAACCATGGATTCCAGAGAACACGAAAATTGGGTTGAGGCTGACTGGGAATGCGTAAAGATGATTCAAGATATTATCTGTACAATAATCATTATTCGATAATGTGTGTTTGATTGCCTTCGTTGGACCTGAGTATAAAAGAGGCCAATCTCGATTTTCAGTGCTAAGATATTAATTGATTGAAAAAAGGATATTTCATGATTTAAATGGAGATTGGCCCTTTTATTAATTATTGTTATCAGAAATAGTACCCACTTTTTTAGCTTTTCTCATGAATAACTAAAAGAAACACAAAATTGTCTCTACTTAATAGGTAAACCTAAATTTATTTGAAGCAAATAAAAAATTTGGTAGAAAAAATAAACGGAACTTAATTTTATGTTATTATAAACCTATATTGATAAAAAAAAAGTTCCGGATCACTTGAGACATTTTTACAATGAACAATATAAATAAATTTCATCTTATGGAGAAGTGAAATCTTCAGGATTCATAGTAGACGAGCCTTAAAGGTTTTGAAGAAATGACGTGAGGGAAAAGTTCTAACTTTTCAAAACTCTCCTTCGCTGAAGTCTCTCAAAATTGATGAAAGTGGAGATCGGCCTTTTTTAGACTCAGCCCGATATTGGATACATATTTATGGGAAGAGCGGTGATAAACACTAACCTCGGAGTAGCCTATTCCCTGCCTAAAATGCGTTTATTAATAGCGTATCTGTCAAACTGATGGTTTAAGCATAGAATAAAGTTAGTCTTAGGTTACTCCGTGTTTATTAATAAGACCGAATACGGTCTTATTAATAAACACGGTGGTGGAGAGTGGCTTAATCTTTTTGACCACTCAGTATATGATGTCAAAACTAAATATTTTCTGAAGGCTTAAAACGTGATCTATTTAGTTTCTTACAACAACTATGCCAAGATTGTTAGTTTGAAATTTAGATAGAAATGCAGATGTTTTAAAATCGATTTAGCATACAAATTAAGAAAATTGTAAATTGTACGAAAAGTAATTCCTAGGTATTGGACACCCTCATACCATTCGAAAGATGAAATTTTTTGAATATAATGAATTATTAAAATACAGGGTGTTCCGTTTTAAATAAACCTGATACTGCTCATTGAATGATCTAATAATGAAACTGAAAATTCTGAACACCCTGTAAAGAGATATTTAGTACTCAATCGTGGAATACATTCAACGAATGTCCAACTATTTAGATGTAAGAGAAAATTTGCTAGAATTTGTTATATCAATGAGTTATTAATTTTTCTCGAAACATTCGCGTTTTTAAAAAAGATACCATACATAACTCGGAACCCTCTGTATTTAGGTATAGGGAACCATTATGAAGGAGTATCATATTATTTAAGGGCAATCAGAAAATGCAATAAAAAATAGGGTGTTCCCTAAGAAAAAATATAACTTTGATACGCCACACTTTATTGGAACACCCTGTATATTTCAAAATATTTTCAAATTATAGTTTGAGTTGGAGTGAAATTTGTGGTATAAAAAGATTTTTCACAAAACTTATATTTTCTTCGATATTTGTCCGGTCCCGGACTTTTGCCGAACTCTGTATAAAATAATCCGTAGTAATACTATAAGTAAGTACTTCAAAATAATCAGGTTATACATCGATTACTTGTTGCATAATTACAAAGAGTGTCATTTTGACAGTTTAAATAATCCGACCGCGAAGCGGTAAGTATGTATAATCACTTGTGAAATTTTTGATTGGTATAGCTACTCTATGTATAATCAGGTATTATCGAAATTATACGAGCTAACTTAACTAAATTGATCGTTCTGATGGGTTGAAAATGATACGAAAAAAATAATCAGTATAATACCGAATGATTGGCTAGAATAATGTATTGCATCAATAATTGTGGAGTGGAATTTTGTATTAAATGTTCAATATTCTCTTGGGTGATGGCACTGAATCGGTTTGTGTTCATTTTTCAATAAACTTCGAAGCACTTTTAGTTGTCAATAATGACAAATTCAAAGTAAAACTTTGACGTTTCAATGTTAACAAGATATTATCGAAGAGGAAGCAGTTTTATCAGTTTAAAGTATTTTTTCGTGAGATACCGTTGATGTGAAGTCGGTTACAGAGCGGTTATACCCCCACCAAAGAAATGTTGAAGGTTGTTATCAGTAGTAATAACCCAAGGACATTGATAATTGTTCGAAAAAATCTTATGACAGATTTCGAAAGCTTGTTGCGCAAACTCTTTTTTCAGGCAATGAACCCATTAGTTGTTCAGAGCATTTTGCCTTAGATTTAAAACAGGTGATGCATTTATGCAATACCTTTTTAATCTCTCTATTTCCGTTAACTAACCAGTAATTAAGATTTAGAGAACTTAAAACTTGCCTCGAACCGGCATGTAATAACCTCAGATGCTCTTGCCTTATTATCAAGTGGGTGATATGACTATTCTTGGGAAGAATTACAGGATGTTTTTGATTGTATTGTAAGTTGGAATTTTGTAGCCTCCCTCCCACTCTTAATATACAATTACTGTCTAAAAAAGGAGACAACGAGCTCAATGCTGATTTTATTGGTAAATTTGAATTAAGGCATTTTATTTCATTGAAGAAATTATTTTGCTGTTCACAACGTATAATAATTTGTAGAGCATTGTTGAGTTCTGAAATGTTTAAATTTCCAGTTAATTTGTTATTTTTTGATATTTTCATAGAATTGTTTTTAAATCGAATGAGATATGCAACTACTCTTTGGAGTCTTGCAATACAAGAAAAATCTTGAAAAAAAGTATCTAGCCTAGTATGTAAAACATTAACTGAAACTTTTTCTTCAGGGAGAGGATTGGGAATTTCTATGATGCTGTCATTATGACAGAAATCTTTATTGCACAGCATGGATGGACCATGAAACCATAGATGGTTTGATTCAATTTCTTGAGGATCTAATCCTCTTGATAAGCAATCTGCAGGATTTTCTTTTGTGCTAATATATGACCATTTGAAACCTGCCGTAGCCTTTTGTATTTTTATGACTCGGTTAGCAACATATGGATTTAATCTCAAGGGATCGGTTGCTAGCCAAGCTCGTACAATGTTTGAATCAGAGTACAAAAAAACCTTATCAACTTTTGCTTTTAATAAAGAGAATAGTTTTTCGACCAACCCTGCCAATAGCAAGGCCGCATTTAATTCTAATCTGGGCACAGTTAACGTTTTGTTTATAGGAATTATTCGTGATTTAGAGCATATTAAATTTGAATGAATTTTGTCCGGGAAAATTGCTCGAATATAAAGTACACAACCATATGCTATTTGAGAGGCATCACAGAAACCAACTAATTCTACTGCACTTGCATTGGCAAACATTAAATTTCGAGGAATTTTCAGGATTGGCATATTGATTAAACCAATTACAAACTGTTTCCAAAGTTTCAATAGATCATCTGGTAGTATTTCATCCCATTTGAGTTTGTAACACCACAGCTTTTGCATGATGACCTTAGCTGCTACTAAAACTGGACCAGCAAGTCCCAAAGGGTCATAAAATTTTGATATGAAGCTGAGAACTTGTCTTTTTGTTATGCATTGATTTATTTCAATTTTGGGCGAGCTCAATTTGAAATCATCAGAATTTGTGTCATAAGCAACTCCTAACGTTTTTACAGTAAAATTGTTTTTCATTATATCGACGTCATCAAAAGTTTGTTTTTCTTTTGGAATGTCATTTAATATGGCTGGTACATTTGTGCACCATTTGTGTAATGAAAAGGAACGTAATTCTAATAAGGAAATTAACTCTTGTTTGAGCTTTATTGTTTCCTCTATGGTATCATCACCTGCTAAAACATCATCGACATAGGTGTTGTTAAGCAAAGCGCGAGCCGCCTTTGGAAATTTTTTGCCTTCTGTATGAGCTAGTTCCACTAAGCATCTTGTGGCTAAGAATGATGAACTTTTCAAACCATAAGTCACGGTTTGCAGCTGAAGGCACTGCAGAATACCATAGGGGTTCCTCCACAAAATATTCTGAAGAGGACGATGCTCAGGACAAACTAGAATCATACGATACATGTGCCTGATATCAGCAGATATAACAAATTTGTATGTTCTAAAAAGTATTAGGATATCAAAAAGATCGCTTTGCACAACAGCGCCATCATAAAGAAAATCATTTATGCATTTTTTAGACCTTGTTTTCATACTTCCATCAAAAACTACCCGGAGTTTCATGCTTTTACTTTCCTCCCGAATGACTGGGTGATGAGCCATAAAATACACTGAGCCACTATTTAAGTTATAAGAATCAAGATTTACAATTTTTGCATGACCAAGCTTGATGTATTCGTCAATAAATGACTTATATTGCTTGAAAAGATCTGGATTTGACTTGAATCGTTTTTCTAAATTTTCAAAACGTTTAATGGCAACTGAGAATGAATCTCCTAAATTTAAATTGTTTATATTTTGTTTTAATGGCAAACTTACTTGAAATTTGTTTTCTAACACTTGAACAGAGTTTTTAAATTCAAGCTCACAAGCTTCCTGTTCACTGGAGTATTCATGAAAAACCTTGGGAACCTTCTCATGTTCCCAAAATTGGGACATAGTTTTTTTGAGGTCATTGTATGTGGCATGCAATGTGATTAAATTACAAGATTGATTTGCTGGAATGCATCCACTGACAATATAACCGAAAAGAGTATTTCGAAAATACTGGGTGTCACATTCAATTTTTTGTGACAGAAAAATTTGAAATGCAACATTTGCACTGAATAGAAGGTCAATGCTTCCAGTTTGATTGAAATTGTCATCTGACAAAGTAATACCTTTCGGAAAATTTAGTTTTGATTTGTCAAAAGTTATGTGAGGTAACTCACTGGTGATTAAATCAACAACCGCGCACTTGAGATTGGTGGAGTAATCATGAGAGCAGGATTCGACCCTTAAATCAATAGATTTTTGAATTTTAGTTATATTTTCGGTAACACCAACAAGATTGATACAGTTATTATATGGTTTAAAATTTAATTTTTCTACCAAGCTACTAGTAACTAACGACATCTGAGAACCCGTGTCAATGAGTCCTCTGGCATAAATATACTTGCCATCCCGGGCCCTAAGTTTAATTTTTACTGTTGGTAAAAGAACTATTTGATTCTGGGTTTGAACAGAATTGAAAGTAATTACCTTATTCTCAGCTTCAGACACCCTTTCATCACTGTTTACCTTGTTCAAATGCAGCAGCGAGTTGTGTTCTTTTTGGCACGTGTTACATCTGAAACTCATCTTGCATTTTTCAGCATGACTATTTAGGCACAATCTGCAAAATTTGTGTTTATCTATAAAAGAAATTCTTTCGTTTACGGGAACTGACCTGAACTTTCTACAATTGTACAGTTTATGACCATGAAATGAACAAAATGAACATTTATCTGATTTTGACCTTGTGATTAAATGAGAAAAAGATTTTTCTTTGACTTTATTCTCAGGCATATTATTGGTAGCCTCTAAGGCTGTAGCTCTATTTTCTAAATATGATAAAAATTCATTTAAGGTTGGCAACTTGGAGTTGTCTCTATCGATTTGGTACGACCTGTTTGTGAATTGGTCTGTCTTTCTGGATAATATGCAGGTTAGCAGCATATCCCAGCTTTCAACAGGCTGTCCCAAATTTTTTAGAGCACCTACTTGCTGTCTTATTTTGCTGACAAATTCTCTCAAGGACTGAACTGTTCCCTTTTGCAAATTGGGAATATCTAATATTGAATATAATATGTGAGAATTTATCAACATTGTTTCGTTGTTATACCTTTGATTTAAAATATTCAAAGCCTCGATATATGAAGAATTAATTAATGGTAGGTTATTAATTAGAGATAGCGCTTCACCTTTTAAATAGTTTCTTAAGTAAAACAACTTTTCTACCTCCATTAACTGTTGATTTTTGTCAATAACTGCTGTGAAAATTTCAATAAATGATTTGAAATTCGTTAAATTTTTACCATCAAATGACGGAATGTCAATTGGTGGCAGTTTTGTGGTAGAAATATCATTTTTTTGAATGGAAATGCTATTATGAGAGAGTTTACATGTATTTTTGTCATGAATACTTAGCTCCTTTTTAATATTGGCTATTAAATCAATGTATTTGTCCTCAATGTCATCTAACGTTTCATCATAGTTTCTGTCTAAACATAAAATTTCAACATGAATGTCCTTTATTTTAGTGAATGCTTCTTGAAGGAGCTCTTTGCGTGCACTTAAGCGCTCAGTTTTTTGTTCACTAACAGGATCGTCTTTATGTGCAATAAGAAATCGTTCGATTCGAGCTATTGTCTCTTCTGCCTGTAATTTTTTAACCTTGAGGCGTTCAATGTCTTTTTTGTTAGCCATGATTGAAAATAGAAACAAATTTATAACCTAAGAACACTAAACTAAACACTAGTATCTACTGCACCAATGACTGTCTATGGCGATCTAGTTCAAATAATCCGTGGCTTCCATTTTATGTCCATACATCAGTTTGACAGGACGCCATTTTCTATCCAAAATTACGGACACGCTGCTGAATCCAAATTGAAATACTTAATTGAAATTGAAAATGATGAATCCGTATCGAAAGGACCAAAAATAATGTTGATTACATTATCTGAGGAGTGAGCAATATAGAGTGGACTGTATGTTTTCTGGATTGCTGGTATATAAACTCACCAATTTGCTATGTACACATATATTACATAAACTTTACACTAACTATTTACAATGCAAAGATGGGATTAACCCAGAGCTTTGAAGATGCCCAAAAGGCAGAGCTTTAATATTTTACATTAAATAGGGATGAACCCATAAAAGATGACATTTGTTCATGAAAGGAACAGAACTGACACACACACACCGCGTGCTTGTTAGCTGTCAAATCATATCAATCAACATACATTTGAGCGACGAATTGTCAACCTAAATTATAAAAATAATTAAGTGTTGGAAGTTGTTTCCAACAGAAGTAAGTTTTGATTCTCACGAAGCGAGATGGAACGATACACCTTCAGTGAATGTAAAAAGAGATGGATTCGGTCCCGTTAGATCCGTCAAAATATAACCTTTATATAACATACCATCAAAACATATGACAGAAGCAAGGACAAGGGTCATCTGACAGAAGTGCAATTTGTAGAATATAACGCGAGGAAAGTGTACTTAATATTTTTCTGTTGTGTCAGTTAGGGATAAAAAATTATCTTCTGTATGTTCCTTGTGGTATATTATTCATTCTTTTTTTAATTT
>CAJUYH010004123.1:0-28635 GCA_910591685.1 Galerucella tenella | reverse complement strand
AAAAATATGAATTACAATTCAATTCAGAACCCACGGTGTTTCATTTAATACATAGAAACATAATAAAAACGGATAGTGCCACCACATGAAAGACGTAGTATAACTTCGATATATTTTGGACCCACAAATGATTTTCAGTAATTTGATATAAAAATTGTAAACAAATGAACGTAATTTGTTGAGTTATTTTGAGTTAAAAGTACCAGAGTAATATCAATGGTTTTTATAGATAAATCGGTCATTTTTGGCCGACTGCGCATTATTTTATTACAAATCGAGATATAAGTTTTGTTGCTCAACGTCTATACTTTTCAAAACATACTTGAAATCTAATTCGGACTATCCATAACGAATCCAGATACGTACACAGAAAGAAGTAAGTACGCTATTTTATAATAAATACTCCAGCCGAGAGACAATTTAATAATCCACTGTAAGCCAAATTGAGAAGAAATTCTGAGTCATGTCAAAGACCTCGCTAAAAGTGGTAGAAAACCAATATCTGACAACAAACAACTAGATGTTCTGTTAGCCTTTCAAGATAATAACATGAACCATTCAACAGTTCGTAGAAAGCTTAAGAATGAAAAAGTAGCATCCCTAGGAAGTAAGTTTAGTACAAGAACTTATGGAAGACAATTTTGATAGATAAATTGAATTTTGTGAAATTATAATGAAACAAAATGCTTTTAAAAAAGGTTCTGTTCTCTGATGTAGCTACAGTAGAAACGGTGAAGCTTTTCCATCACGTGACTGTTACGTCAGTCATATGAATCAAATCAAAACTTCTGTCAGCTCAATAGAAATAATTGTTATGACTAATATTCCAAAGGTCGGCCTTTCACGAATTGGCAACTAAACAAGAGATTCAATTTTCTGATTGTATTTATCTGGTTAACATCTCGACATATTTATCAAAACCATCGATATACTGGGTGAATAAGTTACAAAATCCAAAATTAATATCAACCATACTGGCTCATCAGTGGAGAGCTAATTTTTGTAGGATGTCTCGGATTTTATATAAGGATTTACCAATAGTAGTTCATAAAAATGACGTAATATTTAGTCTACTGACTAATTTTTGAAATTACACTTTCTAAACTAATTATATTGGAATAATGTTTTTTTGGATTGGCTATATATTGTAAATAGAAGATTTCCACACAGCCTGAAGGTCGACGTTTCGGTGAATATACCATCATCAGGGCGAAATATCAAATGGAATCCGTTTCGTATTATAAATGAAAAATAGAGATACCCGCAACAGACATCAAGATAGAATTGAAACACAGACGAATAATAGAAAATTTCTAAGTGGAACCCAAGGCCCCATATATCTTATTAGTGCCTGGTCCTTCACATCAGCAGTTATTAACAAGTAAGTAAGAGAAAACTACAAAAATAATAATGATTTATTGCTTCTGAAACACATGTTTACAGCAATGTACCGGGTGGCCCACTAAGAACGGCCGTCGGCCATATCTCAGGAGTGGATCATAGCACAGGTTCGGGAAAAAAAATTTTATGATAAAAGTGGCCTCGAGAAACGCCTGGAACTTATTTTCAACATTGTAGGTCCACCGCTAGAGTGCATATTTGACAGTTAAAGATTTAAAATGCAAAATTTTTCAAAACTTACTTCTTTGAGTAGCATATTGAATATTATAATAAGATTCCTCAACAAATTCCGCATATTTTCAATACGACAAGTTCAAGTCTATCTCTTCAAATAAGGGTTGGGGAAGAGTGGGAACCTTGTTACGAAAAACGCCTGTAATTCCGGTTCTGCTTGACCGATTTCAATAAGCTTGATGTTGTTTGGAAGAGCTTTTGTTGAACAATCGTATATTTGTAAATATGGAGCAATTTAATTAATTACATAAATGCTAGAGGGCGCTGTTTTATTTTTTTTAATATTGTGTTTTCTCGTAACAATTTCAAATGGAAGCATACAAAGTGGAGTAGATCTTTAATAAGGAGACTGAATTAGTAATAAAACACTGCAAACAGCAAGGCGATATCTCTTTCCTATCCAGAGATATCGTAAGAAACAGATAAATTGCTGGAATTGTTCTTCCACCGTCTAGAAGGCTGGTTCGCGTTAACAGAAATTAATCAATTTGGCCTGAGTGGGAAGATCTTACATTTGTCTGCAGTAATTTAAACTGTTATGACACTAATGTTATGGTTGCCACTAGATTACCTAAATTTAATACTGTCGCTACTAACAATAAGAACGAATTTCAATATAATGTGATAAATCGAACAATTGGAACATTTTATAAATAACTAGGTACGTATTTAGTGCCGCCCTAGATGTTCGAAATGTCGTCCATCATTTTCAATGCATGAAATCAATCGCTGACGGGTAGAGAAAACAGCAGCTTCAATTTTTGCCCTTGAAATACTTCGTATTGTCTGTCGTATCTTTTCAACCATGTCAGCTCTTGTTGCGGGTCTATCGGCATAAACGAGATCTTAAACTCGCCCCCACAAATAAAAATCTGAACAAGTTAGGTGTGGAGACCTCGGTGGCCAAATAAATGCACTCACGAATATCGGTTTTTATTGATATTTGATGCTTTTGATTCACTAACTGATCGCTCGAAAACAAATATATTATAACATTCTTATTAATTTAGAAAATGTAGCACAACTTACTTCACTAGCCTTCTAGACGTTGGAAGATCAATTCCCGCCATTTACCTGTTTCTTACGATATCTCAGGATAGGAAAGAGATATTAAAATTGTTACGATGAAAAACAATATTGAAAAAAATAAAACAGCGCCCTCTAACATTTATGTTATTCAAATTGCTTTATATTTACAAATTTTTGATTGTTCAACAAAAGCTCTTTCAAACAACATCAAGTTTATTAAAATCGGTCAAGCAGAACCCGAATTACAGGCGTTTTTTCCTAACAAGGTTTCCATTCTCCCCCACTCCTTATTTGGAGAGATAGACCCGAGCTTGTAATATTAAAAACATGCAAAGGTCATCGAGGAATTTGATTATAAGTTTTAATATGCTCCTTTATAAAGTAAATTTTGAAAAAAATTGCATTTTAAAATTTTAACTGTCAAATACTGCCTCTAGCGTTGGACCTACAATTCTGAAAATAATTTCCAGGCGTTTCTCGAGGTCACTTTTATCATAAATTTTTTTTTCTGGAACCTGTGCTATAATCCACTCCTGAGATATGGCCGACGGCCGTTTTTAGTTGGCCACCCGGTATAAGGAAGTTATATATTATTCATATTTCAAATTTTTCTTCAAAGTTCATCTGTTTCGGAATCTGAGCTGTCTTCATTAGTACCTATTTATTATCACTGGTTCAATTTGTAATTCTACCGAATTTTTTTCTCGAGTAAACCAGTCTTCGATTATTTTTTCGGTATGCTTGACACAATTATCCCAAATATTTGCACTACAATTTTCCAATGCTCCCTTCCACATACTCATACCCTTTCATCACCGTATCCGTCTCTGCCAATATACTTATTATAATATATTTTGCAGTGGGACCAAATAAGCTCAATGGCATTAAACTCTCAATGGAAGGGTGGTAGCCTCAATACTTCATGACCATGTTTTCGGAACAACTCATCAATGACATATACATATCCTTTCCGGTTCATTTCAGCAATTTGTAATAGTCTAGGTCTCAGGAGGTTTTTATTAAAGACGACATTGTTGGCTTTCAACCAAGTGATAATTTTTTTTTAAGGGGAAGGTTGCTTTTCTGCTAGTATACTAAGGCGCATTGTCCATTACTATTAACGACGGTTCTTCTAAATTCGGAATTAACTGTGTCGTAACATTGTAAAAATTTTACCGTTCATTTCACCGTGGTAATCTGACGACGATGATTTGGAGGAAAACACTCAACTGGCATCTTCCACAAATCCTTTGGATGAACCAGTATGAACAATAATAAAAAGTTTACCGTCGTATTCTCCTGGTTTACGTACAGTTTTTACATTACTGTCCTGCCAAGAAGTTAATTTGGTTCCTTAGGCATATATCCATGTTTCATCTGAAAATATGGTTTGTCTTGAAAATACACAATCACGATTTTCTCTTCGAAGAAAACATGCTCTCTTGCTAGCAATATTTGATCGTTCTATCAATGCTCTTCTATTGTCTTCCTTTTTATATTTAAATCCCAAATGCTTCAATAACACCAATAAAGAGGTATTTCCAATAGGAAGAATTTCCTTATTTCTCAGTTCCTCATTTATGGTTTTGACAGTAACATGTTTCCCTACAAAAATAAAGAGTTTAAAAATTTCATTATCCCAAACTAAACAAAATTTTGTTTTATATTTACTACTTCATAATAAACTGGAATACACAATAATTTTGATGTTCAGATTTTTTTATAATTTATACCAAATAATTTATAGAACAACCCCATGTGTGTGACATCAACAAATTTAAATTAGTAAACTTTATTGTGAAAAATACCATCTACACCCAGACCCAATAAATTGGTGAACATTTACGGACAGTACTCAACTTGGAAATCAGCACATGTATATAGCAAGTATAATTTATCACATTCAAATTAAAAATATGCACAACTTTCTGTATTCAGAAACTTTCATTACTCAGAACCTCTATAATCAAACTACTGTTTTTCCTAAGATTTTTATATACCACACCAAAGTTGATGGTGAAAAATCACACTATATAGATAATACTACATGCAAAATCTTAATTATAAGGTACCTTCTATGACCTCACTTCACGTTAAAAATTTAAAGTGTGAGCTGACTGTAATCTCAAGAACATGGGAAGATGTATTATTGTTTCAAATGTTCCTTTACTTAATTTGTTCATACATATATAAGGTATTCCGTACTGCCATTTTGGCTCCCTCGGGTAAATCCTCTGTTTTTGGTTGGAGTTGGAGTATATTCCTTCCTTTTTTTGAGAACATACCGTTTCAACCGATATTTTCAGTGCAGTTGCCACTCTCTGAAATATAATATTAAATAGAAATGTCCTTAACTGAATGTTAAAGTATAATACCTCCTGGACAGATGAAATAGGTTGAAAAGGTCCGCCGTTGTTTTTTCCATCTCAAGATATTCAATTAAGTTTGTAACAAAGTCTTGTGCTCGTGAATTAAGCTGTTTTCCAGGCATATTCTGAAAATAACTGTTGGTTAATATACTGTTACAAGTACAATCAGACACTTGATTCATGCAGCTTTGAAAATTCTACTGAGATTTTTTAAATTGTGGAGTATTATAAATACTATTTACCATCAATAAGTAGTGAAATAAGCATTTTAATATACCCTCCCACGGTAATTTAGGTATTATAAAATGTCAAAAATTTACAAGTTGATAATGAATTTTATTCGTACTTACCAATGTCAAATGGAATAAAAAGTTGAATTAGTCCTAACAAGAACTGATATTCACAAAAAATACACTTCCAATCCAAAAATTCGCTGAAAACAAGACAGCAAATTAAAATGGCATAACCTCAGATGCGGTAATGTCAAATTCAACTTTTAGTACGAGCAGTTATTCCCGTTACGTCTATAATATCGTTGTCACTTTTTACGATTATTACGGCAAATTTAAATAATCCATAATATATGTCTTGTTGGTCTTGTGAAGAAGACAATCGATCGTATGCTGGCATGTTTGATTTATATTAACAGAAAGAGATAGTATGTAGAAAATAGGTGTTGTGTGAATCGTTGATTTTGTCAGGTGATGGAAAAGCTTCACCGTTTCTACTGTACATTTCTTCTATTCTAAACGGTCATGTCAATCGTCATACTTATCGGTACTGGGATACGGAAAATCCACACTGGATACAAGAGTACCGTACTCAATACATTGGTGGGAGAGCAGTAAAGGACTACTCGTTTGAACCTGAACCAATCTAGCTATTTATCCACATCAGTTAAAAACATTCGAAAAATTGTCTCTATTCTGTAATGTTCATCTTACACTTCATTGTGTTCCTGTTATATAATTAGTGTGAGTAATAAGTGTATTATTATTATTATTCTTATTAACAGGTCCTCGATATTTCGAATTTCTTCAAAGATTCTTGCTCCCCGCATTGAACCGGTTGTTTCCTAACACAAATGATTTTTGACTGCGGCAAGATAATGCGCCTTCACACTATACTGTCTTGGTGGGCAACTACTTGAACCTGATTTGACTCCTCTTGATTTCTTTTTATGGGGATACTTGAAAAGTGAAGTGTACCAAAATAGATCACAAAATATCAATAAGCGCAAAGAAAGAATACGTATTCAGGCTGCACAAATAACTGTGGAAGTTATAAACATGACGTCAAAAATAAAAAGGTATCCTCACGAATAGGCTGTTCAAAAATAAAAATCGACGGGTCTCAGAACTTCTCCTTAAAGTAGCCGGCTTACGAAATAACGAATTTATTCCTTTCATTTGCTCCATACTGTAAATGGAGCCAGTTGAAGAATACATTTAAAATACTGGAAATTTGGGGAAATCACCTTCGCATCACAATAATATAAACTAAATATAGAATAGAGTCGACAATCATCTGAATACAACCAATACAGTTTTGTATCGGGTATGTAATGGCTGCATTGAATTCATTTGGCAGTATTAAATATTCCGTTCCAGCGTGCGTTTTCAAAAAGCTTTCTACACGAGTATTATAAGTTAATTGTGAAAAATGTGTATGATTGTATTGTAAGTAGAGGATTAATTAAACAAGAAGCTTTAAAAGAAACCTGCTTACTTACAAAGACACCAATATCATCTATAAAGGATATTATTAACAGTGAAAAATTAAGTGGAAGAAAAAAACAAGGTATTTTCAATCCCATTGCAGTCAAAAGCTGGAAAAATTCTGTACAGCGCGTTAAAAAAGTTGAAGATCCATACATTCATATTCAAAATAATATAGATCTGAATAATAAGTCTGACAGTGAAGCAGAATTAGATTCAGAATACCAATAAAGTTGGATAATGTATTTTTGAACAGGGTATAGTTCATTAAACTCAATAGTGTTTAATAATCTCTCATTCAGGAGGAAAAAGAAGAAAGGTTTAGAGAAATGGTTTTCACATATTAAATGAAAAACAAAGGATGTATGATAAAAATACAAAAAGATAGTTATTCGCGAATTTTAACCGTTTTAATAATAATTTTAAATAGTCCGCCACTGGCGATCTCTTCTACAGCAGCTATTGACCATATGATTGATTGCAATTGGCCCAGTAATTTTATGATTGCGGACAAAAGCTAAGACGATATACTTTGAGACAAACTTTACATTCGAATAAATTACTTGGAAATCTCCTATATTATGCAAAATCTAATTTAAAATTTCCAAGTTCGACCTGTATCACATGATACGCATCTTTTATTCATATCGACCGTTTTGAGTCCAATTTTCACACTATACGTCAGTTAAAAGGATAAATGAACAAAAAATTTTTTTCTTTAGGGCAGTCATTCCTAATATAAACTTTGCTTGCCTAAAGAATATAATTATCAATGAAAAAATCTTACCCAAGACTCCATAGAAAATATGAGCGCTTACCTGAAACAAAAACGAATATTTAGAAAAAAAGAGGTATATTTTTCTACTATTTTTAAAATTAATTGACTCCTACAAATAGCTCTAGTAACGAAGAATTCAAAATAATCATGCATTTTTAACATATTTCGATATGTATGATTTGTAATTTTGTATTGTCTGTAGATCCCAGTTGAACAATCAAAAAATTCAAAGGTTTGTTGAACGACAAAAGGTGGAATAGACTATAAATTAATTATTCATACATCATTAATAGTTTCCGCAACGCATGCTAAATAATAACTGCAATATAAAAACCTACATTTTCAAGTGAGCAAATTGCTGTTGCAGTGAATTCAACTATTACAGCTCTGAATAATAAATTATAGTTTAAAAAACACGCATAATAGGTAATCCAACTGAAAAGAAAAAAAAATTCCTAATTTAAGAATAGAATGATTCACGAGCAAATTAGTGGGGTGCTTTGTAGGTACTATACATTTATAAACTAACTCATTTCGGAAAGGAACTAGTAAGGCCGCTTGACATGGTGCAATACACTGTGCTAAAAATTGCAGCAGTTTCTTGCAAGGTCAGTATATTGCCTATAATGAATCTTCCATTGTAAAAAACTGTATATCTCCAAAAAATAATTTTTCCTACGATCACATAGAAAAGTGACATATATCGCACTGTCTAGTTCTATGGAAAGTGGCCTTTATTCATACGAGTACGGAAAAAAAACTTATCCGTACGTGTACGGATAAAAAAGCTGTCAAATGAATTTTTATTAAGATTGACCACTGGCAAGCTGTCAAATATATAATTAGATTTACCTTTCAAAAAGTGAAATTCTTGTCATTTTCTTGATTAAAAAAAATTTAGGGCGTGGTCGATGATCGAACCCGCGTACTCTTCGTCAGAAGTCCGTTGCTGTACCAGCTAATCCAAATCACCTGTTATAATAGTAGGAAAATGTAATCATCTTGAAAGGTATTCATGATAAGTATGTATGAAGTATGATGAACAATAATAATTTCACTTTCAATTTCTATAATCATCCAACCAATTAATAATTGTAATAACCTACCTATATCATAAAGTTAAACTACTTGAATTTTTGTCACTATTGATAGTTATTGTTAATTTTGAAATCAATTATGTTGACTTTAAGTGTAACATTCTGTGTATTCATATGTCAGATGTTGATTACACATTATTTGCTGAAATTATCACGTGATCGTAGAAGAAATACTTTACATTACTCGTGCGAAAGTGATTTTTCACACTCGTGTGATTTTCGCACTCGGCTCATGCTTCGTGCTACAATATTTCCCACTCGTGTGAAAAATGTCACTTTCTGCACACGTTATGTAATATACTATATTAAAACATAATGTATAAAAAGTTTATCATTAATTAAAATGAAGATAGCCATAGTGAGAAAGGCTCTGAGAAAAAAAAACTAGGTGTATCACTGTCGATTTTTGAATAACAAATGTCATTACAATTAGCCGATTGGTAACACAAAAGCAACTAGATCTCTCCCTAGAATGGAGCCTTGCATGCAACAGAAATATCACCAAACCGATAAACTTACAATTGCATCGACTTGCATTGAATTGCATAAACTGATCAGCTGGGTCTCAATTGCGCATTCTATCGATCAAGACAGCTTGCGTCTTGCATTGCATTGCACGTTGCATTGTACCAAGTCAAGCGGCCTTTATAAGAATAATTGATATCCAGCAAATTGCATCTATTATCCATAATTAATCATCCTATTTCAACTAAGTGATACATGCTGTCGCTTTTTTCACCATATAATATATTAATCTTAAATATTAATTATGTACTTTGCTTTTATGGAGGAGGGTTAAATTTGGTCCATGTCCTGAATCTGCACAATTAAAGTGTGACAAAACGAAACTTGCACGAAGGGCGTTTTTAACATGTTGAGGGAGAAAAGGTTGATGTGTTTCTCAAATAAAGATCTTTAGCAACAGTAACCGTATGTTCAATAGAAAAAGGACCGATCAAACGGTTTTCCACCAAACCCGTCCACACTTTAGTTTTTTTTGGACGCTGTGTGCAATCCTCCCCAAATCACGTTAAGAACGTTTGACATTTGCTATAAAAGAACGTATCGTTCATCGTCCATAATTTCATGACTTTTCTTTTATCAGTTTCAAAGATTATCCCTTATCGCGAGACTTTCCAGCAACGTATATTATTTTCAATTACACCTTGTATACTTCTTGTTATCATCATTACCAGTCTGTTTTGAAAGGAAATAGTTTCTATACAAAAACATGTCTCAAAAAATAAAATGGATGTCAACAATGCCAGCGATACCAAACAAAATGATTTATTTTTAAGGGAATTGGAAAAAAAATATATAGAGAACTGTCGGCGCCAGATATATTTTTGAATTACAAATTCGCTGGACACATTTCTAGTACAGTGGGCAGTGACGCAACCCAAGAAAGTTTCCAGGGCGAGTCGTAGGCGAGTCCTGGAAGCCTGCGAGACAAGCGAGCCTGCAGCCAAGTAGACACCAGTTCCACTATTTCTCTTCTTGATAGCTTAGTTTTGAGGTGAGTGGGTCTATAGGACTGTGACTCATAGGAGTCTATTGTGGCTCATACCTATTCAGATTTCAACAAACAAATTCAGCTTCTTAACGAAGCCGATAAGTTTGTTTGGTGGATGATATTTTAGGTCCGAGCGCAAGAGAGAGACCCTGGCAAACATGAGATACCTGATTCGAGCCGGGGCAGAGCGGGTACAATTATAAGTTCTGCTATTTCATCATCTTCTAGATAAAGACGGCAATTTGGTTCCTCCGACAGTCCAAGTCTCAGCATATGACTCGAACAGTTTCTTCTGGGCTCGAGAACCAGTTTGATATAAGCCAACACTTGCCACACATAGAATTTTTTGGGGATAAAAATGATGGAATTTCACAAAAGACGCATTTGATTGTTCCAGCTTCCAGTTCACATCTCTAGAAAGGAATATGTAATAGGCATGACGACAGTATCAAAAAATCGTCGATATAATGGTTTCAGGGGAAAGTTCATATTAAAAAAATTCAAAACACCGCTTTAGTTTTATTTAAAAAAATCAGATTATTAAGATTTTCAATAAAATAAAACATTAAAATACTGCAATCGGCCATTTTAACTGAAACACCCATCACAGCATATGACGTCACACTTAGGTAAACACCGCTGTCAGTCAATTTTCAATACACTCATTCTCTGTGTTTTGTTGTTGTGAATACTACTGATTACGCATTTGGATTGATCTTTTATTATTTTACGTGTGATTTATCGTCTTCACTCTACTATAACAATGAAACCAAGCTTTGTTAAGGCAAATAGCTCAAATTTGCCCAGGATTGATGTAATGATGTTGGGCGATTTCCTCGCAACAAATCAAGAATTTTGCTCGTCTGAGCTTAGAAACGTGAAAACTTCCTTGTAAGTAAATTTTGTATTTATCTCTACCCTAGATACAACCAACTTAGATATAATCAAACTAGTTTTAAACTCATGCGAGTTTATTTAACTTTTATAGGTTGGTATATTAATTCATGGGGCATACATCCTGGTTTCATACGTACTTGTGATACTAGAGAGTTATTGGAACTTTTATAAGGTCAAGCAGCAGTAATAGTGCTGTCCTTATAGGGACATATACGCGTGCGCATTTGATGTTTTGAATAAGGTAAACATTACTAAGGTTAATGCTTGTCCTTATTTGTGCGCCATTACTGCAGTGCACTATCCCGACTTTATTTCATGT
Organism: Galerucella tenella; assembly: GCA_910591685.1. NCBI lineage: Eukaryota > Metazoa > Arthropoda > Insecta > Coleoptera > Chrysomelidae > Galerucella > Galerucella tenella. The sequence continues at coordinate 17,280 of CAJUYH010004123.1, read as the reverse complement.
TCCATATTTATATGTCACAATTTGTAGGTGATCTGTGTCATTTGTGACACCTACCTCAATATAGAGTTTCATGTTCCAATAACTCAAAATTTTAAGTCTGTTTTAAGGTCTAGCACTATTTATTTAAGGTCATCACAATTACTGCAAGGCAGTAAATTCGTGTTTCCAATAACTCTCTACTGACCCCATCACATGATACTGCATATAATTTTCCATCTCATCTGACAACTGCAAAAAGAAAAGTAAACGATGGAAATTGATGATAAGAATTATAGACAGGACCAAAACAAACATAACATCAAAAAATTAGTCATTCCATAGCCTCAATATTCCAACTATTTGACGTCAAACAAACGTTTTAAGTTTGAGAAGTATAAATATATGATATGATAACTTAGGTACTCACATCAAAGTGGTCTTCACAGAAATAAAGTGGCGAATTCGTGACTACGTTGTTCGGGCATCACCTTGCGAGCTTTAACCGCTTATCTCTTATTATTTTCTTGTTTGAAACATATACAAACACTTTGTGGTGTTCTTATTGATATGTTTTAACACTGCGGTACTACTGCACACCACTTATAAACTTTGGAATTCATTTTATGACACGAATTAATTCAATGTTTAGTTTACTTTCTTCGCTACGCATAGACACAATGACATGTTTACCTAGGCGTGACGTCAGAGCCGACGCCATGACACAGCTCGTTTTCGCGCACTATTTGAAGAATATCAGTAAAATGGCTTCAAACTTCGTTAAACTTCAGTTTATTACCGAAATAAAGGTTTTTTCGTGAATAGTGAATGTGTACCCACATGACGGAAGAGTATTTCAAAATCCATCGTCACGCCTATTCCCCTCAGTTATAAAAATACGCAATCTTGAAATAACTATATATTAAGAAAGAGTTTTCCAGCACACAAATCGTCACATGTCCATTTTTTGTTTTATCTGTTTGAAACGTGAAGGTGTACAGCAAATATCGCATCCAAGAGTAACGAGAATGCAGAAAAAATGATGGCATAGCCTCTTGAAATAACTCTTTCATCGAATAAGACACTTGATGCAAAGTTGTGTGAGCTGATTTCAACTAGAACTCACTACATTAGCAATCAGTTCTGAATCCGATCGTTTTGCCAGTGATTATGAAGATAAGACCCCAATTTTCAGTTATCAGAAAAGAATAATATTGAAATCTTTGATAACAATAACTCCTTCAATCAGGAATTCAATTCTGAAAATTCTGCTTCAGAACAGATAATCCAGAAAACGAATACGACAACCATGGAAGGGAAATAAAATTAAGAGGCAGCAAGTCTTATGTAAATTGGAAAGGTAACCTTATCGCTGAGAGAAAAATAAAAGCTTCTTGTAGTTGCATCTTGAAATGTTCAAATGAAATTAGCTAAGAAAACAGAACGAAGATATTATGTAATTACTGGGAATTATCAGACCTGAACCGTCAACGGGATACTGTTTCAAAATATGTACTAGATATCGGAAACGAAACGTAACAGAAGAAGAACACAACAAGAATGACGAATCTAGCAGAATATATTTCACGTTTATTTATAATCTCCTTTGGATGAAAGAAAAGTTGAAGTCTGTACACCTTTTTTTCTCAATACCTAAGGACTATTTTTGATAAACTTAGCTCCATTAGTGTTATGAATGAAGACAAACGGGGGAAGTTTGCAAAAATCCCATGATAGATTCAATATACAATCTGTTAAAAACGTAGAGAATGTTTTCTGAAATATTTGGGTTTGGTGACAAATTCTGCTCCTTCTGCTCTTATGTGACGAAGTGCACTATTGTTTTTTATGAAAAAAAACTCTACTTCATAAATATGGCTCCTATTTGTTTGAATAAAAATATTTCTAGCCAAGCGTGGGTTGGATTTTTATTGACAGTGTTGAACTTATCCTCTAGGAAAAGCCTACCAACCCAACCCACCTCAAACTCACCGTTACCCCCGCCTCGGAATCACTACCCTAGCATACTTTGAGACGGGGGCGGTTCCTCACACACATTCCCTGATCTTCTCCATTCTATAACTCCTACCTCTCTCATGTCATATCGAACCCTTTTCCCGATACACCGACTCCCCTGGTTTTTTCTCTAGCTTCTTCAGCACTTCCTGTTTTTCAAACCAATATCCCCTACTCCTTCCAACTTCTCTCCATTTCCTCCTCCGTTCATTCCTCTACTTCCTCTCTGGTCGCACCCCTCCAGCGTTTATGTCTGCTCTAGCCATAACGTCCAATGGGTAGGACCTTGACAGCAGCACTGCTGCCAGTCCCCCCACTGTCCTGTACCCCTGTACCACCCTCAGGAGTATCCCTCTCTGCAACAAGAGGGCGTCTTTAATAATCTTAAGCTTTGTGGAATACCAAAATGAAATGATTGTAATAAAATCTGAGACTGACCGTTTATTATTAATTCTCAAGCGAATAAATAATAATCTTTCTTATTCTTGAGACTGCACAACACTGCACAATCAGCGTCTTTTCTCTCTAACTGGTTCATTGAATTACTACAATGTAACTTGTTCATCCCTGGGGGAAGTTTTATAAGAGACGACTAGAACGGATTAATTTTTCTCATTTTCTCATTTGCTGATGGAATTTCTTGTTCTCATATCTTGTATTACTCCTTACTGTGTCGGAAATATCCCTGATATACTATGATAAAAATACAAAAAATGACCTTGATGAATACAGAGGTTCTGCAAAAGTAAGTGATGTTGTAGGGTTCGGTTTTTTTTTAAATTAGGTGATTTATAGGCATATGAAATTTATATTTTTGAGTTATTTGAATCCAGTTGTTTTTCATTCAGCGCTATAGTACAGAACTTCACTCACTGCGTTGAATATTGAAAAAAAATACAAGGGTACACTAAAGTTAAGTTAATGTTGGTTGCTGTGTGATAAATACCAGAATATATCAAATTACAAAATGAAAGAGTGGGTGAAGCCAAAAATATGGCACCAATTACTTTCCTTTCTTATAAAACTCTTCTCATTTGTACTACGGGATATGTACAATCTCGGAACTTTCCCAGGAAGGGTTAAGTTAGAATCTTGACCAGCACAGCAACAGAATATTCAAGAATCTTATCTTGCAAGAATATATACCGGAAATGGTATCCAGCTGGAACGGTATTCTACACATTGTATATCTCAAGAACTGTATATCCCGTGAATTTCATTTGCTCAGGTATTGTGATGACCCAGGAATTGTACTGAAAGTACAATTTGGTCTTATACAAACGAAAAAAACTACCTAATGAAGCAAATTTGGATATCTGTCCAGATAAATATAAAAAGTCATAAATATAATTGTTCAATTATTTAAGTTACAGCTTAATAATTCGTTCTGTACATACATCTATTTTAGATACAGTGAAAAATAAATAGCAGAAAAATATATATAAAGGAGAAATGTGAATTGAAAGAATAGAGAAAAAAATAAATCCATGTGGCATCCTAAGAATTAGGAACAATTTTGTATAAATAGATAATCTAATAAATATAAAATTCTCGTGTCACGGGGTGCGTAATTGAACCCCTCCGAAGCGGCTAGACCGATTCTCATGAAATTTTGAGTGCATATCGGGTAGATCTGAGAATCGGACATCTATTTTTCATCCCCCTAAATGTTAAGGGTGGCCCACCCATAAATTTTTATTTCGTTTTTTTGGACAAAATTTTTTGTATTTATATTTTTATGATACATCATACTAAAATACATACAACCCTACATTTTCACCCCTCTATGATCAACCATTATTTTTAAAAACTTTAATTTTTTTTTGGAAGATTTTTTTTTATTTTGTCATGACTTAGAATAAAAATTTCTCATATCACCTTCAATTTTCACCCTTCTACGATCAACCCCTATTTTTATTTTCATTATTTTTGATGTTTAGATAGCTATCAAGAATTGTACTTTCAAATATATTCGTTACTTTAATAAAGATTTATTTATTACCCTAACTAAAGCATACTTTTATTGTTTATAACGCTTTCGATTATAAGTACATCCCCGCACACTTATAGTAGATAGTTATATTTATTGAACTAAAAAAATGTTTTCTAGAAATAATATACAATATGGCAAAACAACGTTTGCCGGGTCAGCTAGTTTTCTATATTCGAACATCTACAACGTTACGTTCTTTGAATACGGAATTTGTAGCATACCAGTAATCCACTTTTTATTTGGAAGAATTGAAACCACATATTTTTAACAAGAATCCATTTAACGATAATATGTATATTAAGAATACTGCACAATTCCCTACCTTATTGCTTCAAAAACAATGATCAACAGACAGCCGGAAACGGGAAGCCTCTCCGTTCATATATACAGAAATTTATAGTAGCTTGCCTAACTAATGCATAAAAAGATACTTTTTCTACTACCGTGTGTAAAGTACGTACTTTAGACACATTTTTTTTTTTATTTTAAATAACATAAATTAGTAATTGAATTTTCAAATGCTACACACCCTTTCTCCCTCAAAAAAATATGTTGACTTGTCAATATATTTTTTAACAATCTTCATTTGAAAAAGAATTTCTATGTACAACTTTGCTATTGTCTAAATAAAAATTCATGAATGGTATCATTCAAGATAAAAATTTAAAAACATTTTTTTTTTTATTTATCTTACTAAATTTCGAACATCTACGTATGTTTGAACCTATTGTAGTTTCTATTTCTAAAAATTAATCGATACTAAAACTAGTTTATTTACTTGGATTCATATATTGAATAATAATTGGACTCGATTTATTAATCAATATTTTACTTAAATTTTATTTGAGCTTGTTTTATTACTCCATTTTGATTATATGAATTTTATTTGAGCTTGTTTTATTACTCCATTTTGATTATATGAATTTTATTTGAGCTTGTTTTATTACTCCATTTTGATTATATGAATTTTATTTGAGCTTGTTTTATTGATTTGGTAGCTGCGCGTACCACACGTCCTAAACGGAGACACTATCGGTAAGTCATAATAAGGAAAATAGTCAAGTTCATGAAATCGGTCAAAATAGGGAAATCTCTTTCAATAAAACAAAAAAATAAACCAAGTTATTTTGCTCAAAGGTTTTCTATAAAACCATTTTTAAAATCAAAGAATGTCTTGTTAAAGATCATTTTCTAATAGACTAACTAGTAATGTTGTGCACAACAAGAATTATTTTACAAAAAATATATATAACTATAGAACTATTACCTATACAAATATATATACACTGATCAGTTCAATTTCCATGACGCTAAAAATTTATCTCAAGAAATTTATTTCTTAATTTGGAACTCCAAACTTATTCAAGTGGTAAGTCCAATTATACTAGAACTTTCTAATACATTATCTGTTATCTTTTACCCTACTGAGACATCAGAATTTGAACCAAAGTAAGGTTTTAAATTAGATATATGCCAATTACCTGCATCAGATCCATCATGATGATCTAAAGCATACACTAATTTAGAAATCCTTTGTCTTACAGTACACAAAACATATTTGGGTACAAGTTTAGCAGAAAATTGCATTACTGCTTTAGAAAGAACCTTGTTCCTTTTCCAAACTTTATCACCCACTTTATAGGAATGATCTCTTCTACGCAAATTATAATTTTTCTCATACCTTTTATGAGCTAAATCAAGTTTCTTCTTGACATCTTCAAAAATAGGTTTAAGACCTTCTAAATCATTAACATAACTATCTCTACTACCAGAGGATAATTCAAAATTTTGAGTACTTTTGAGTTCACCGTAGTATTTTCCCGAAGTAGGAATATTTCTTCCAAAAACTAAAAAATTTGGTGAATAACCATGAACTTCATGTTTAGCTGAATTAATGGCTAACTGAAATTGATTGATTTCTACATCCCAATATTTATGCTCATTTACATAACTACGAATAACAGTACCTACTGTTTTATTATTTCTTTCAACAAAATTGCAATGTGGACTGTAACGAGGAGTGAACCAAATTTTCTGAATTTCATATTTATCAATGAGTTTTTTAAAAACTTTACCTGCAAATTGACTACCATTGTCACAAATTACCACCCTGGGTACACCATATTTCAAAAATATTTGACTTTCTACTATTTTAGTAATCGTAGGAGCTATAGCTGATTTAAGCGGAAACAAAAAGGTATATTTAGAAAACCAATCCCCAATTACCTACTAATAAATAACAGTTTCCCTTAGTGCTTCTAGGAAAAGGTCCTTGAAGATCTAAGGATAAGACTTCAAAAGGAAAACTTACTGATTTCTTATTACCCATTAACCCTACTCGAGAACTATTCGGCATCTTTTGAGATTGACAAATTTCACATGATTTTACAAATTTTAAAACATCTACTCGTTGCTTTGGCCAATAATATAGTTCCTGAACTCTACCAAGGGTCTTATAAAACCCAAAGTGACCTGCAATAGAAGGATTATGACAACTAGCTATAACTTCTTTTATTTGTGATTTTGGAACTAATCTTTTCCACTCTTGGCAATTAGTAGCGATTGGCAAGGTATTAGGTACATACTTTTATATAATCTCATCGATAATTTTCCACTGAGGATAGGACTTTGGCGATTCTAGAATCTTACTTTTAAGTGAAGTATACCAACTATCTGAAGTTTTAGGTTGTATTTCTAAAATTGAAATTTCTATTTGGTTATCACTACTTATGTCACTAGGTATTCTACTCAAAGCATCAGGTAAAACATTAGCTTTTCCTTTTTTATGTATTAAATCAAAGTCATACTGTCTTAAAGTAATTGCCCATCGAGCTAATCTACCCTGAGGTTCTTTCAAATTATTTATAAATAAAAGTGCTGAATGATCAGTTATACAACAAAATTTAGTACCCTCCACATAACCCCTGAATTTTTTAATTAAAAATAATAAAGCTAGTAACTCTTTTTCAGTTACAGTATAATTTCTTTCTGCCCGAGATAAAGTTCTAGAAGCATAGGCTATGACATGTTCTTGACCATCTATTACTTGAGTCAAAGCTCCTCCTAAAGCAAATTGAGATGCATCACAGTGAATTGTAAATTGCTTAGAAAAATCTGGCGAAACTAAAATAGGTGCACTCACAAGAGCTTCCTTAATCTGACAAAAGGATTTTTCTGCATTATCATTCCAAACTATATTATGGTTTTTCTTTTTACCTTTCAGAAGTTCATTGAGCGGTGACACTAAAGCTGAGAAATTCTTTATAAACCGTCGATACCAAGAACATAATCCTAAGAATCTCTTAACATCTGTATAAGTTTTAGGACGAGGATAATTTACCATTACTGAAATTTTGTCAGGGTCTGTTCGCAGACCTTCGACATCAATTACAAAACCAAGATACTTTAATGAAGTTTTGAAAAATTCACATTTTTTTAAATTTATAGTTAAATTAGCTTCAGATAATTTTGTTTTCACCTCAGATAGTAATCTAACATGTTCTTCAAAAGTTTCGGATACTATTATTATGTCATCTAAATAACAGAAAAGATATGGTTCATATTTAGGACCAAAAATAGAATCACACAGTCGCTGCTGTGTTTGTGCTGAATTACACAACCCAAATGGCATTACTGAAAATTGAAATAGGCCTCTGCCTGGTATACTAAAAGCAGTTTTCTCTTTTGACTGTTCATCTAAAGGAATCTGCCAAAAAGCTTTTCTCAAATCTATACTAGAGACATATTTAGCTTTGCCCAACATACTAAGAATACGATCAATTTGTGGTAATGGATAAGAATCATGTTTGGTTAGCTCATTTAACTTTCTGCCATCAAAACAAAAACGATATTCACCTGACTTTTTCTTTACTAACAGAACTGGACTGTTCCATGGGCTAAAGGAAGGTTCTACTACTCCTAGCTTTATCATCTCATCTAACTCTTTATTTAATATTTCCAACATATATGGTGACATTAAGTACTGAGGTACTTTAAATGGTTTTGCATCACCTGTCTCAATACATAATTTAATTTTGTCTGTTCTGCCTAACTTGTTCTCATTACTAATTTCCTTGAAACTTTCTACTACTTCTTGTGCTATACCTTTTTGTGGTTTGTCTAAATTATCAAAATCTTTTACTCCCTTTGAATGTTTAATTGAATTTACTTCTGAAACTGTGCATATAATGGAGTCAGTTAAATCACATTGAATATCCCATTTAAAATCATGGAAATCTACTTTCACTTGAAAAATTTCACAAAAATTCATACCAAAAATTATTGAATGATTTATTGAAGGGACTACCAAAGCTGGTACTATTTTATAGGTATTATTAATCAAAATAGGTAAATATACTTTGCCTGAAACTAATTGAGAGTTTCCATCAGCTGTAGCAATATTCTTGATATCAACATTGTTTCTCTCAATTAAAATCCCTAAATTTTCTAAAAGTTCAATACCCTGAGATCCCACTACAGTAATATTTGCACCACTATCAAGTAGAGCAATGATAGGCAACTCTAACAACTTTACTTGTATATAAGGTCGATTATCTTTTTCTTTCTTAATACACAAAGGTGAAATTTCATTAATATTACGTTTCATTTTATAGAATTCTTTAACCTTAGATTTCCATTGGTCCCAATCTTGTTGGTCAAAGAACGAATTTACTTTATTACTCAAATGAAAAGTTTTATTGCTGGCTTTAAATTTAAAACTGTTAAGTGTTCGGGTGCCAACTACAGGAACACCTACTTCACGTTTTTTGAGCAGACCGGACAATCTTTAATGGTAACATTATCCTTACCACATTTAAAACAAAATTTCTTTTTCACATTAGCTCTACAATTAACGTAAGTGTGATTGGGTAAATTACATTTCCAGCAAACTATATTCTCAGGTTCAGTAACAAAAGAATCATGGTATCTACTTTTACCTTTATTATTATTTTTTCCAACATTATTTTTCTTATTATTATTGTATTTACTTTGAAATTTAGTATTTTGGGAATTATGGGCTATTTGTGAAGTTTCTGAGGAAGGAGAATCTGAGACATATGCTAATTCTGATTCCAAAAAATAATTATTAGGTTTGCTACAAGAAGATAAGCTTAAAATATCTGCTTCTTCTAATTTTTTGCTCAAAGTACTTAACTCTTCTACTGATTAAATATCATGAAGTGCTAATCGTTTTCTATATTCAGGCTGAAGGCCATTTCGAATATGTTTAATTTTTGTTGGTTCTGAGGGTTTCCTCGATAATCTAGAAAATAATGTTTCCATATAAGCAATATACAATATAACAGGTTCATTTTTAGCCTGACAACGTTTTTTTATAGTTTCCCAAAGGTCATCATCGATATCTGATTTCAAAAAATCTTGTTTTAATCTTACTACTAAACTATCCCAATCTTGAACAAAAGTTTTTATGTGTCTATACCAATATTTAGCTTTATCAGAAAATAAATCACTGGCAGATTCAAAAAGTTGCTGTTTTGAGATATCTCTAGATTGAGCCATCTCCTCTAAATTTTCTAAGAATGATAGAAGAAATTTGGGGTTGCCATCAAAACTGAGTCCTAACTTATAAACTGGTACATGTTAAGACTGCTGAGAATGAAACATAGTCGAATTTAAATTTGTTGGTGAATTATTTGCATTAGTATAATTTAAGCTAGTAGCATTATTGACATTAGCGTCCGAGTTAGTGACTTTTTCTTGGAGATTGGCCTCCATAAGTAAAACTGTAGCATATGATTCATTTTTAAATTCTGTATTAGTCAAAAAATTTATATCATCATCAATCTTTAAACGTTTAATTCTATTAACAATATGTATTAATCTAGACTCTACTCTTTTATAAACTGAATCTGACTCTGGACCTTCAAATTCATCGATCACAGCCTGAATGGAATTGATAGTTGATTCAATGTCAACCTTTTCTATGTCGAATGAAAAATCAGGATCTACTAAAGTTAGAATATCAAAACCCTGTTGTCTTTCTTTATCTAAGATTTTTCCTAAAGCTTTTCTTTTATCAGCAGCTGGCCTGCTTGTAATTACACCTCTTATTTTTAGTTCATAGTCTAACTCTTTAGACAATAAATGGATAGGCTAGAAACATGAGTCCATTCTGATAGTTATACAGACAAAATTAAATTACGAGAAACATAAGATTGCTAAAAATTTAGAGCAAAATCCGAAAATCCAAAAATCAGTTGTATATACTTGTAGGAAATAACGAATTTACCTAAATTTGCCCACAATAAGTTCATACCTTCTATACACTCCCCAAAGATCTTCTTACTACATTCATTAGTGATATGTAGGTATTACTATATCCAAAAATGTATGCTTAACCTTTTATTATTCTTTAACGATACAACTAAAGTGTTAAACTTTGGTCTACAATTTTAATTAATGACTACTATTCAACAATAAAAAGATTCTAATTTTTCTCGGCCCCACACGTTGGTCGCCATTTATTTATGTAGCAATTTTATGAAAATTTTGATTTTGTGTAGCAACTAAAGATAACTACATAAATGCGGACGGCAGCTGTTCATCGGTGAGCATAGGTCGTGGGAACCGTTGCCTATTTATGAATTTTATGAAATTGAAAAGTATTGAATAAAAAGTAGTCTTCCCGTGAGCGCCACTTTATTTTGGACTAGTGTTTTAACCTCATGAAAAAATAAAGAAAAATGAAGTAATGTCAAATAAGTTTATCAAAAGAATAGAATATGTTAAAAGTGTAGACCAAACAAAGAATAACACAAATTAGTTGTTTTCTAACATCTTTATTATAAACCTATGCGAATGTTGATAACCCCCCATATAATATACTAGATACTAAAAAAATTACTAATTTAACAGGACTAAGATACCTTTAAAAAAATTTCAAAACTTGTACTCTTGGAGTCAAGTGAAGTATTGTTAAGACCTTTACTATTTATAATCCTTACCCAACATATTTTATGAAATTACCACATTATAGCTATAATAGGTTTACATGATATATACACATGAAACTCACTCATCACAAAATGTTTGAATACCAAAATACCTAAAATAATTGTATTTAATACCAATACAATTTGATAAGAAAATTAAATTCGAATAGTGAAGTACTTAGAATAAATGGATCCAAGTATACTGAGTTTCATGATGAAACTTTAAATTCCCAACGTATAATACCTCAAATAAAATTGTATTTCTATATCATTAACATTAGTTAAAGGAAATCCTTCAAAAGTATGGTTGCATACAAGTGCAATTCTAAACTAAAAATTAAAGAAATTAAACCTGTATCCAAGAATTGGAACGATCCTACTGACGGATTACTCAATATGATGGTGTGGAGAGGAAGGTTGGTCTCTAATCAATTGCGACCCTTGAACACCAAAGCACCAAGGAGGAGATCTGTCCATTGCTAACAAACTGGAGGATGCAAAAAATCGATGCACGTGGCCCAAACCTATAATGGGATGTATGTCTCTTTACGAAATTTTGTAGGGGGTCGTTAAGACTTTTTTCTGGAGGTACCAACGTTGTATCTCGTCTTTCCTTGCTCCCAGACGGATAAGGATATCGGAAGTTAGACAAATCACAATGTCTTGTACCAATAATGGCCGCAATCTGAACTGCGTTCCCGCTGACGGCTGAATTCTGGTAGTAGCGGTGATCCCTATTAGAAATTTTCAATAACAAATGGAAACTAGTTATTCTTTTGACAAAACTTACCCTCAAGAAATAAAGGGGACCCCAAAAATGCAAAGGCAATTAAGCCTAATAGTAGAACTTCAAAATGCCTCTTTCGTTCTTCCATGCTTTCATATAAGAGAAGGAAATTCGAAAAAAAATGAACCAACTAGTTATTAACAAATGCTACCAACTAAAGAGAATTGACAACGACACTTGACCAACTTCTAAGATTTGGCCTGCGACTGCTTCACATTTCAGCTACTGCATCACAGAACTAACAACTAAATGATAGAACTCTACACGACCACTAATCTAACAATCAGTATCACTGACCTACAAATACTATAGAAATATTCGCAAGTTCTTTCCTATTATTGACGTTTGTCAATATGGTAAACAAACAAGTTAGTTATATTAACTATGATTATTACAAATGAAAATCGAAAAGAGGTAAGCATACATTTCATTAACATTATTGATGATTAATACTTGAATATTGATTTTAGGTTCTTATATTTAATATACTCATTAGAAAACTAAAGGTAATAACTGAAATCCTTTTGAAGTATATGAAGGTATAGATAACCAGGTTTTAGATATCACAAGTTACATTTTGTTGAAAATATATCAAGATTGACCAAATAAAGTATGGAAATGAACCTTTATTTAAATTTTTTTTATTTTAAATAACATAAATTAGTAATTGAATTTTCAAATGCTACAGTATACTCCCCAAAAACTCAACAAATCTACTTTCCGCACTAGTGCGGAGAAGTGACCCTTTTAGCCATATAGACTTGTTATCTATTCCACCAAATATCTATTGTAAACTCACAAATATTTTCAAATAAGAAATTTTGACTGCAAAGCTAATGTTCCACTAGTTCTACAATTTAGATATAAACCTAGTATTCGCGATACGTATGGTAATAGTGACATTGCATAAGAGTATGAGTTATCATTTCCGGCTTAACACATATCCCCTATAGCTATATTCTACTGTGTACCTGCTTTGGAGTGTTTCTCCACTATAGTCTAGAACACACGACTTTAACAGATAGATCATATTTTTCTGGAGAACAACCCATCAGTTGGAGTAGAAGCTTGTGTCAGGGTTGCTAGCTCTACTAAATTTTTAGTAGACTTACTTATTTGCATATTTCCTGATCTACATGAAAATTTCATAATCTACTGAAAAAATTATCACACTTATTTTTTATTATAACTACCCATTATTCAGTTAATCACATACATTTGCATCTTGCGTAATATTTCGAAACGCTCTGTTCAAATTAATTTTCTGGCGTCACCGATTATAAATTCGAGCGCGTTTAAGCTCCTGACATATTGATAATACCACCACACGGAGAATTTTCTATTAGTTCCTGTTTTATATACATATACTCGAATCTGATAGTACAGGTACCTATGTAACTTTATTTCATGATATTTTTGAAAATTAGGCATACGATATTTTTTTTATAAAAATTTTTGTTTCGTTTGATTCTATTTTGTTAAAACAAAAGGTTTTTTTTATATTTATTCAATCCTCCATCATTTTGTCTTCACCCAACGTCATTGTCCATGTTGATTCAAATTACTGCTTGGAACGTTGTATAAAATTATAACTTCCATGTCTGTCAAGTGTCGTTAAAAAGCCACTTCTAATGTCGTTTGGAGAAAAATACGTTTACACGCTACTCAAGACTTGTCGTACAAAATAAATAAGACATATTGACAGAACTCTTAACAAAAGAAACAACACTTTCAGGCGAACGAAACCATAAATATAACTTGTGTAGAAATGGGAAAACATAAAAATGTGTTTGTAGCAGAAGTTTTCTGTCAAAATTAAGTACCGACGTCCGCATGTAGATAGAAATAAAGCGAGCCCAAACAAACAATAATTTTTTCCGGATATATTATTCTTCATAAAAGTTCATGAATTTTGTACTCGAGTGATTAGGTTTGGTCAGGCCCTAATATACTAACTGGCAGGAACCAAATTACCAACACCCATTCCTTTCAGAAAAAAAAAATAAAAAACAATTGATTGAATACGATATGATGAATAAGATTGACAATACGGAATTGTGCTTGTATATTTATGACAGGCAATAAATCGTAAGCTATAAAGGACCACGCGCTTTTCTTGTGGCAAAGTGACGTTCCAACGTGGACAGGCGACCAATTCGATCCTACATAATTTCCGATATACAGGGTGTTGATGTTAAGAAAACCTTGGTTTCCGTAATTTTATTTTTAACAAATAAATATTCATTTTTAGTTGCCTTTCCAAACCATTTCTAAAGTGTGCTTTGAAAAATATAATTAAGTCTCACCCTGTATCTGTTAACATTTTGAACTATGTGCAAGTTTACGAAAAACTAGAACATATCAATGGTACTATCAACTAAAAATGCATATTTATTTGTGAATAATAAAATTACGTGGTCACGAAAAATGAGGATTTTTCACTTTTAGCACCCTGTATATCGGAAACTAATCATGGGATTGAACTGGTTCTATGTCTCCTAACCCATATCCCATGTCTCCTGACCCCTTCTTCAGCCTTTTATCATTGGGGCCGCTCGTAATTTCTTTCCACACCTTGTATTTTTCGCGTTGACACTCACTCACCAAGTTATAATGAAATTTGATCTTCTCTTTTTTTTCACATTTATAAGGTGGTATTTAATCTTATCACGATTGGTATCTACTAGTCTCTAATCATAATGTAATAATTGTTCGGATATCACTGTTATTTTATTAAAGGGACACATTTTTTCCAAAATACACACTTTTGCTCAGTTTTTTGTGTTGGAAGATATTGAAATTAATAAACTGTAAGCGGCGCCAAGAGCTCCGCTTTGAATAAAGGCATGGAACCGGCTGCCCCTGCAGGAAAGCGCCCTCACTTAAGCACCTCCACGGAGGGGACTCCAAGAAGGCTGAAGAAGCCGCGCAGCGACAAAAATGTCGCCGCGCCTTCCAAAACCTTTGCGGATGCCGCCTTGAGACACCTCAAGGTTGCTATCATAGATGAGACCAACCCGTACGGTAAGGTTACCGCAGAACGGGAAGGAATCATCAAAAATCAACTGCTAGAGGAACTGGACAAGATCATCTTCTCCGCCTCCAGCAGCAATAGCAAAGCGCCCACGTTTAAGTCGTGGACATACTCCGGTGAAATCATCAGAGTGGTCTGCGATAACGACGGGACGCTAGAGTGGCTGAAAAAAGCCACAAAAAACCTCAAGCCGTGGGAGAAGGCATCACTGGCGGTCGTTAGTGTGGATAGGCTCCCTAAGCTCTGGATCCCGGAGGACGTCCACAAGACGACATCCGGTGAAAAAGAGAGGGTGCTTGGTCGGCTTAGGGCGCAGAACCCTGATCTGACGGTGGCAAGGTGGTGCACTTTCCATCATGAGGTGAAGGTGAACCCAGAAGGACACCTCTTCGTCTTTGGAATCGGAGACGAGGATATGGCTGTCCTCAAGAAGAAGTCGATGAGGATGAGCTATGCGTTCACCTCATTGACTATCCGGGTAACGAGAAAGGAAGCAGGGGGTCCCTCTGAAGACCCGAGGTCCTTGGTAGTCGAGCCACCTAAAGTGGATATTGACCCCAAGGCCACCATGGGTCCCGAAAAGGACGTCGAAGCAGTCGATGACCTGACGGAGGAGGCACCCGAATACAGCGAGGTCGTCTCTCCCCTAGCGGAGGAGCAGATGGACCTCTAAAGTGAACCCAACTCCAGGCAACCTACTCATGGGCAAGGACGTTGTAGAAAAGGTAAATATCATACAATGCAACCTCCAACACAAAAAGGCGGCAACGGCAACACTATGTCGCCACCTTGATGTATTGGAGGATGCAATAGCTTTGATCCAGGAGCCCTGGATAATAAAGACCAAAATTACTGGTTTCAGTAGCCTAACGGGTCAAATTTTTAGCCTACCAAGCAATCAGCAACCTAGGACAGCTGTTTACGTCCCAAGGAAATACAGAGTCTCTCAGATGGCACAATTCTGCACCTCAGACCTTACTGCGGTTAAAGTGGAATGTCCAGATGGAAGAGGCAAATATACGGCGTTGGTACTCGCATCGGTGTACTTACCTTCGGATGCAGCCACCCTACCACCGACTAAAGAGATGGAGGTACTAGTGGATCACTGCCTCAACCAGAGAGTGGAGCTGATATTGGGTTGCGACTCAAACTCACACCACTTGAGCTGGGGCAGCAAGGATATCAACGCCCGAGGTAAGTCTCTTTATGAATATATAATTAAGAAAGATCTAACAATCTTAAACAGAGGCACGGAGCCGACATTTATTAACGCCCGTAGCCAAACATTAATAGATATTACGCTGGCGACAGCCAAAATATCAAACAAAATTCAGGACTGGCAGGTGTCGGATCATATTTCTATGTCAGACCACCGCTGGCTGACCTATACGGTAAGCCAGGATCTCGGGACCACTGTAAAATCCCGTGACCCGAAGAGGACGGATGTAGCTCTCTACAATCGACTCTTAATAGGTGCTCTGCGGGAAACAGAGGTCCTGACTCCCAGCAATAACGAGGAACTGGAAAGGTACACAGTATCTATCCAAAACAAAATAGACATTGCCTATAAGGAATCCTGTCCGATGAGGATGGTTCAGACAGGTGGCACGACCAATACCTGGTGGTGCCCTGAACTGGAACACCTCAGAAAGACAGCGAGAACGACCTTTAACAAGGCAAAACGAACAAAACTCAAAGAGGACTGGGGAATATATAAAGCCAACCTCAAAGAGTTCAAAAAAGTCTGCAGACAAAAACAAAGAGAAGCCTGGAGAGCCTATTGTGAGGCAGTCGAAGACTTCCCACAAATTTCTAGGCTACAGAAGGCACTCTCAAACGACCACCATAAGAGTATCGGCATCCTGACAAGGGAAAATGGCGACAAGGCCGCCAACCTTCAAGAAAGCGCTGAGATTCTTATGGAAACTCACTTCCCAGGTTTTGTCTTTCCTGGAACGTCAAACTGGACGGAAGTATCAACAACACCCTCACAATATGACTGGCAATCTGCTAGTGCACTAATTGATGAGGACAAGATAAGATGGGCCATATCGGGCTTTTCCCCCTTCAAGTCACCAGGACCTGACGGAATAAGACCAGCCCTACTTCAATGGGGAATGGATACTCTTATGCCGCACCTGGTTGGAATTTTCAGAGCCTCTTTAGCTCTGAGGTATATTCCCAGTAAGTGGAGAGAAGTACGAGTGGTATTTATACCCAAACCAGGTAGGATGGACTACACCTTACCAAAAGCATTCCGACCAATTAGTCTCACATCGTTCTTTTTAAAAACAATGGAGAGGCTATGCGAGCGGTATATAAGAGATGAAGTGCTAGTTCACAACCCACTCCATCCAAATCAGCATGCATATACTCCGGGAAGGTCCACTGATTCGGCCCTTCACCAAGTGGTTGGCAGAATCGAAAGATCATTGGACAACAAAGAATCCACCCTGGGTATATTCATAGATATCGAGGGAGCGTTTGATAAAACAACCTTTCCAACAATTACCCAACAACT
>CAJUYH010004122.1:0-28637 GCA_910591685.1 Galerucella tenella | reverse complement strand
ACGGGGCGTGCGATAGTGGACACTAGGGGGAGAAGGTATGGGACGGAGATTGGAGTGCCCCAGGGCTCGGTTCTGGGACCGACGCTTTGGAAGTGTGTGTTTGTGGGATAGCATGTGAAGAGGGATGTGAGATTACGGTGTATGCGGACGATGTATGTCTGGTATGTACAGCAAAGGGTGAGGTGGAGATAGAAAAAAAGGCGGAGAGGATGTGTAGGAAGATTGTGGAGAAGATAGAGCGGTGTGGACTGGAAGTGGCTGAGGATAAGACGGTGGGGCTACTGGTGGAGGGCCGGGGCAATGCAAGGGAGGTGGAGATGATGGTGAAGGGAAAGAAAATTCGGATGGAGGAAGCAGTGAAGTATCTGGGGGTGTGGTTGGATAGCCAATTATCCTTCAAAACCCATATGTTGAAGGCTGCACAGAAGGCAAAAGTAAGGACAGCGTGGCTGGGAAGATTGATGAGTAATGTGAAAGGACCGGGAGAATGGAAGAGGAGGATAATTGGTAGGACGGTAGAGCAGAGTATGCTGTATGGCGCGGAAGTGTTGGGTGAGAAAGCAGGGGTGAATGCGAGGGTTAGACCACTCCTGCGGGTGCAGAGAGGAATACTTCTGAGGGTGGTGCATGCGTACAGAACAGTGGGTGGACTGGCAGTAGCAGTGCTGTCACGGTCCTATCCATTGGACTTGATGGCTAAAGCCAGACAGAAACGCTGGAGGGGTGCGAGCAGAGAGGAAGTACAGGAATGGATGGATGAGGAAATGGAGAGAAGGTGGGATGAGTATGAGGGCGCGCTAAAAGGAGCGATTTGGAGCAGGAGAAATTGGGTGGACCGGAAATTTGGAGAGGTGAACTACTTCTTGACGCAGGTGCTCACAGGGCATGGGTCGAGAGTGGGTTACCTCCACTAAATTGGGAAAGGAGAAACTGGAGTGTGCGAGAGATGTGAAGTGGAGGATGATGTGGGACATGGGTTTAGATGTTGGAAGAATGAGGAAGTTTTGAAGAAGTTAGAAAATAAACTGGGAGAGGCGGTGTATTAATAATAATAATAATTTTTATTCACAGAAAGAAAGAAAAGTATTTACAAGAATACATGTGAATAAAAAAAAGAAACTACCGATAGGTGAAAACACCTGTTTCGGGAATATCAATAAATAAATAATGCATAAGCATAGAATTAAATTTTAAAACACACTTATTAATTGAAATAATTTAAAATTAAAAATACAAACACAAATGCATCTCCATCAAATTAATAAATGATGCCTAACTTTAGAATAGCCTTACTTTTTAAAATACACCTATGCTAATTAAAATAAATAGAAATTAAAAGAATAAATACACCTTAATATTACAAATAAAATATTACAATAAATATATTATGTTGGATAGTGATGCGATATGTACGAGATTTTTTGTGTTAAGAGGGGAAAATTGGTAAGTACGGTAGACTAGAAATAGAATTCAATTATATCACTAAAATAATGTCTTGACTTACTATTCATGAATTTTTTTATATGCTTTTTGTATATTTGTTTACCATTTAAGTTTTTAATGTTTTCAGGGATTCCATTAAACACTTTAGGGGCAATGTACCAGAAAGAACGTTGACATAACGATTTTTGCATTTTTGGCAATGTATACTGGTTTTTTTGTCTTGTATTATGTTTATGTTGAGGCAGCTGAATTAAATTTTTAATATCTTGATATTTTAGAGCAATTGTTAAGTAATATAGTTGTTTCACATCTAGCACTCCACTTTCGTTATATAGATCATCTGATGGGTATCGAGAAGATTTATTAAAAATTATTTTAAGGAATCTACGCTGTATTACTTCTAGTGGATAAATATATGATTTGAGAGCACACCCCCAACCAATTATCCCGTATCTTAGATGGCTTTCAACCAAACAAAAATATAAAGTCTTCAGGTAATTTGAAGGTATGCACTTCTTCAAAAATCTAAATTTGTATAAGATAGTTTGTAGTTTTTTAACAACGTATGTGATGTGGTCATTCCATTTCATATTACTATCAAATATAATACCTAAATATTTAATTTTTGTTACAGGATTTATGGCAAATGTTGAATTTTTCACGGTAGTCTTTAAGGGTTCGAAATTAGGAGTATTAACATTGGTACAAGAAAATGGTAAGTATTGGGTTTTGTCTAAATTTAGAGTTAGAATTTTGTTGTCGAACCAACTTTTTATTCTGGCAAGGTCATTTTCAACTTTATTTTTAAGTTTAAGCCAAGTGTCATCGCTGTAAAATATGGCGGTATCGTCGGCAAATCCTACAATGTCTCCAGCCCCTTGTAATGAAAATAGGTTGTTAATATAAATGTTAAACAATGTCGGTCCTAAGATTGTCCCTTGCGGAACACCATATTCAGTCGGTTTTAAATCACTCATTACCCCAGATACTTTAACTAATTGGTTCCGGTTAGATAAATAGTTTTTGAATAATTTAAGACATTTATTTCGGATGCCAATTTCTTCCAAAGATTCCAGTAGCATGTCGTGATTTACCGTGTCGAAGGCTTTGGATAGGTCTAGGAAAACGCACAGACATGGTTTGCTCTGGTTTAATGAGTTATAAATTTTAGTTGTTAATTCTAAAACTGCATCTTGTGTTGACTGAGCTTCTTTGAATCCAAACTGATGTTCTGAAATTACGTTAAATTTTTTAATAAAGGAGTTAAGTCTATTCTTTAATAAAGTTTCGAATATTTTAGAGATGTGCGGGATCAGAGAAATTGGTCTGTAGTTAGACACGTTAGTTTTGTCACCTTTCTTATATATCGGTATAACAAGAGATGTTTTGAAGCAAGATGGCCAGACACTATCATCAAAACATTTGTTTATTATGTAAGTAAGCGGGTTGATAATATATTTAGCCACGGCTTTTAAACATTCACTATTAATGTCATCTATACCTACGGCTTTTTTAGGTTTTAATGATCTTATTGGAAAAATATGGTGGAGATTATGTTGAGGGGCGAGGAGGAATGGATGGAGATAAGTGGCGTAGTAGAGAGCATGATTAGGGGAAGAGAAGGACTCGCTATGGCATGAGAGAGGAAGGAGTGATAGAAGGAAGAAGATGATGAAGAGTTTGTGAGGGACCGCCGCCCGTCTTGACCTTAGATACTGGATCCACTTGTGCACATACTACCTACTTATACTAGAAAATAGTACTCTCATAGGCTCCGCCAAATTGCATCTTGTGCCTTGATTGGGTACATCAACTGCAAGCTTTTAACAAATCAGCCCTTTTTAATGCAGCAAATCATTCTTATATGTAGAACATACTAATTATTGAATTAAATTGAATAGTAGATGTGGCTTTTACTTGATGTAGATCCATACTAAATGATGAAATGAAAAAATTTAATTTGTTAAAATCTACATTATATTAAAATTAAAATTCGCTAACACAATAGCTTTCTCGAACGAGCTACCTGCGGTTCTCTATACAGGAAGAATCTAGCGAAAATTGCTAACTGAACACTTATTTACATGAAGAAGCGCTTACAATTCTGTTTAATTCTTCGAATCATCCTTGAATGTTTCAGACACGTCTTTGAATTTATAATGAGCTCTTCAGCTATAAATATAATAATATAATAAAAATACACTACACCTCTTCAAAGAAAGAATATACAATATTGCAAAGAAGTATTAATTCAAGCTTCACTTTTATAACTAAAAAAAAGAAGCCGCCGCCCGAAGGAAAGCCAACGAGGAAGCGATGATGGACGAGGCCATCCGCGAAAATAAGAAGACAACGACGACGCACCGACCACCACCCGTCATTCTGCGGAGCATCCACCACTGGAGCTCCGTAAGAAAAGAAATCGAAATGAGAAACATAAAGACGAGGTACATAACAATCCGGGAAAGACTCGGAGTGGAAATACCCTGCGACGGACCAGAAGACTACAGGAACCTCACAAGGTACCTGAGAGAAGAGAGAAAAGAAGTGGAGTGGTATACGTATATGCCACAAGAGGAAAGGATGGCAAGGATCGTCATCCGAGGACTAACGCACTGCGAGGACACCAAGGAAATCAAGGAAAAAATCGAAAGACAAGGGGTAAGTATAAAACGACTAACCCAACTTCATTCCAGATTCGGAGAGAGAAGACCGCTACCCATCTACCTGGTGGAGCTGGAGCCTGAAGAAAAAGAAAAAATCCGGAAAATCCAACACATCCAGAACGTGAGGATCAGGTGGGAAGAACAAAGAAGAGGAAAAGGGCCGACGAAGTGTTACAACTGCCAAGGCTTCCACCACGGACAGACGACGTGTAACGTAAACACGAAATGCGTGAAGTGCGGCGGACCACACCGATCCAACGACTGCCCACGACCGAAGAAGACAGGAGTCAGCTACGCCCAAGCCGCAGCTAACAAAAAAAAGACGACAACAACAAAACAACAGATCCTCGAACAGGTGACAGAGCTATTAGCTCAGCTAATGGCTTAAAGTCGCTTGTAAGCGATCGGAAGAAAAGAAGACACACTTTATAAGGGTGTTTTCAGCCGAAATTGCCGGCTGAGGACGCACTTTGTAGAGGCAGCGCAAACACACACAACGGAAGACCGCCGAAGAAAAAACCACCGAGGTTACACGGCCAAAGAGAAGACAGCTCGCCCCCAGCTGCTAGCCCTTTTAGCTAGGGACGAGCTGTACGCCGAAACGCGAACTATGATGATGAGACCCATCGGATAAAATGGGGGGAAGTGGTGGAAGGCCTCCCCGGAGATGTTCTTGCTTAGAGAGGAACATCCTAGGTGGGACGGGCTCATCAAGGTTGTGTGTGTGTGTGTGTTTATAACTAAGTGACAAATCTCCAATTTCTGTATTATCTGAAATATATCGGAATATTGGAGGAGATTCGTGTGGTATTTTTACAAAGCATTTTGTTTCCATACAATTTTTATTCGTTTTATTCAGAGCTGCAGCATATTGTATAAAAAACTGCTTCATATTTCTCTACTAGGGTTATTACGCTAACCAAATTTTCTTTTTCTTACATACCTATTTATATTGTTTTGTAATTTTTGTATGCACTGTTGTAAAATATCTCGTTTCTGAACAGGAAAAGGATATTGTTTATTTTTAAGTTTATTTTCGAATTTATATGTTCTATTACACTTATGTAGGTACGTTTATACGTGTGTGTGTGTGTGTGTAGGGGTACAAAAAAAGAGTCAGCCTGCAGCGGTAGTTGACAGTTACGAATGTGGCATTTAACTGCTTTCTAAAGACAAGATTAATGCTAGCACGAATGAAGACAGAGCGTTTTGCTGATTGGCGCAAATTATGTAAACTACACGACTTTAACTATAATTCACCGAGTCAGCATCTTTCTTTATGGAGAAACACTTTAAATCATAACAGTAGTGGAGTTAGCTGTGTTGCCAAATCTCCAAGATAAAAGTTAAGCAAATAGTTCTTAAAGACGTCCAAGAAAACAACAGAATAAAAGAGCATTTAAATTGAAATTTAATTTAAAGTTACCTGCTTAAGACACGATTTTCAATTTTAACCATCGGTATGAAAATTTTATGAGGAGTAAAATCAAGTGACTAAAATTTTTTTTATTGGTTATATTGTGTCATATGTATATGAATAACAGTGCTTTTATGAGTTTTCTTTCACGAAATATTTCAAAAATTTGCATACATCTACACAGGCAGTCAAAAAAACTGCTCACCAAAAATTTGACACAATATCTTGAAAAGTGGTTACATTAGTTCTGTTTCAACCGCAATCAGAAACTGTCAGAAACGATCAGAGAATAGTCGACCATTCGAACCCGGGTCGCCCGCGTGGAATGCGAGCATTCTACCACTGAGCCACCGATGCTGTATTAAAATTCTATGCAAAGCTGGTATTCGCAGTGCTGGTGATCTACTTGAATTTGTTCGGATAAATTTTTACTATTATTGTAACTTTAGTTCTTTACGCCAGGTTATGTTTGAGCGACCAGGGGTCGCGACGCAAAAGATCTGACCGTTACGCGTTACGTTACGCTGCGTTATGTTACATTGCTTCGTTATGTGCCTTGCTTGCGTGCTTGTGCCTCCTTAGTCTCTCTCTCTCGTTTACGAAGCAGCGATTCATAATAATATGCTCCTGCCCGGATTCGAACCCGGGCCGCCCGCGTGCAATGCGAGCATTTCAACCACTGAACCACCGATGCTATATTGAAATTCTATGCAAAGCTGGTATTCGCAGTGCTGGTGATCTACTTGAATTTGTTCGGATAAATTTTTACTATTATTTCCATAATTTTTTTTGCGCGATTAAGGGGTCTAGCACATTTACTTTTCGAAATACAGGGTGTTGAAATTTTGAAAACTTGAATGCTTTAATTCGATAACTTTAAAATGGATGCATAAATTGATTTGACATTTGGCAGGTTGTTTTTAAATGTAAAAGGGCATATTTTGAAAGAAATAGTAGTTTGTGCAACTAGTGTGTATATGATGGCCATATCGCACGAGGACGAAGTCTCAGCACGACGCCGTAGGCGGAGTGCTCAATCGTTCAAGAGCGATATGGACAATCCACACGAGTCGAGCAGCATATTTTTTCTACGACCCACTTAAGAAAAAATCTAGAAAATAAAAATTTCTATAAACTGTAATATAACTTAAAATTGAAAATTTAACAATTCAATTTTATGTTTCCACTAATTTTTTGGTGGTAAACGTACAGTTCTTGAATGTCCAATTTGTATAATGCTACGGTTTCCTTTTTTAAATATACGATGCTGTTATAAGTAGATGTTGCCAGTCGGACTCCCTCATGAAGGGTACCGTACCATTATTTATAATAATGAATATTCTGCTAAATATTTCAAACGTCTACCTGTTGTCGTTATTAATAACAAGCAGAATAATTATTTAAAAATAAAATTAACTATAAAAAAAAACTTCCTCACGGGGAATCGAACCCGGGTCTACTGCCTGAGAGTCTGGTATGCTTACTACTCCACCACCAAAGAATATGCAAATCGTTTATCTATAACGTCAGATGTATTACATAATTTTTGCTTAAAAGGAAATAAAGTTCCTACCGTGTGTCCCGCGACACGTTCTACCTTTTTTTAATTAATATCAAACTGCATCAACCACTAAGGGTTATTAGCAGTGGGACAATACAATTAACAAGGTTTTAGTTAACACTAAAATACGTACAGTTATGTGGTACGTACCTACCTCAAATTTTAGAACAAAGATAAGTTTGGTTGATGAACCCTAATACGTTTTCTATGTTGTAATTTTCGTTTACTATGTTCTCTAACGGTTCTTTAATACCGTGAAGTTCTCTTCGTGATTTAAATAAGGACACTGCACTAATATATGTGATATACTTATTTGCACATTACACATGTCACATATGGGTGGAATGTCTTTGGAGAGTAAATGCTGGTGGGTGAGTCGTGTGTGACCTATTCTAAGCCGTGTGAGAATCGTCTCTGCTCTTCTAGTTCTCGGCAGGTTAGTCCATGGTAAAGTGGATTTCTTGATTTCTCTCAGTTTTGTTGAAGAATGTGTCCAAAGCTCTTTCCAGTGGTCGCCCATTTTTTTTCTGAGGGTCATTTTCAAATCTGAGCTAAGAATTGAGGATTCTGCGAGTGGTAGAGAGAGTTGTTAGTGGCTGTCTGCTTGGCGGCTGCATCGACACGTTCATTTCCATCGATTCCGATATTGGAAGGAACCCAAAGTATTTCTATTATTCTATTTGAACTAAGGATGTGATGTATTTGCTCTTTAATTCGCATAACTGAGTAATTGGTTGGATACATTTGTTTGATGCTCTCGATAGTGCTGTGTCCTTATAAAGAGCATATAGCTCCGCTGAGTATATACTGACAGTTTCTGATTGCGGTTGGGACAGACCTATTATGTTGAACTACTCAGTTGATTTGGATGCTTTTTTCTGAATTGCAGGTCAATTTTTCAGTAACAATACTTGGTTGAATTTCGCGTAGTGTTCAATTTTAAAAGATACGAGGTTTAAAAATGTGAAGATACTTTTGAACCGAAAATCGAATCAGACCTGGTATGGATAAATTGTAACAACATGCTTCATGAATATTTTAGTTTTTATCAGACTGCCAAAAACAACCAGCCAATTTAGGGCTGACAACATATTGACTGACTGTTGAATTTTAATAGTCTTAGGTTATAGAGTTTTCTCTGAATTTTCATTTTCTATAATATCAACCATAATATATTATTTTCTAATGGAAGATCTTTCTTTTCAGTTTCTAAATTAATGCAGATCCATTAAGGCAAATATTTATTTAACAATATTAACTTTATTAGCGGATCATGTCAGTCTTAAGGTCATTTTAGATCAGACAATTTCTTGTGCAATATTTAGTTCAAGTTCTAGAACAATTCAAATTGTCAAGTCAAAAATTGAAAATTGTATTAGAAATTGTCTACCCTGTCAAATTGTGAAAAAATAGAACAGGTTCTATTTTCTCAACAGTTTCATTTATTGTATTTCACGATGGAAATGTTCTATAAAAATGTCGTATGAATGTCATTAATTTTGATAATTTGTGGTCATGTATTAAAGTGGTTGAAAAATAGGTTCTGGAATAAACTAGATATTGAAAAGTTAATTGAGGAAATCTCAAAACATGCTTGTTTGCACAATGTAAAACACAAAGATTACCATAACAAATACTTAAGAAGCTTTGCCGTAGTATTTGTAGTTGCAAACTTAGGCATCATTAGACCGTTTCCTTAGTGACATGAGCAGCCGTGAAAATTAATAAATATTTCAACCGGTTCCATATAACTAACGAAATTTTGTTGTAATGCGCTAATAATTAAGTGTTTCTACCTCTTGCCAGAATTACCTCATTCATCCGAAATGGCATTGAGTTAATAGTGCAGCTCGAAGATCTTGGAGGCTCTTAGGCAAAATAGTACGGCATTAGAATTGAGATCATTTCTTGAGAATTTTTGCACACGACAACTACGTTTGAAGGGTTATCTTGCGGGTAACTTCTTCAATAATAGAGATAACAGCGCAAATAAAAACCCAAATGTCCACGAAGCATGGTGCTACACACATTTTCTATTGTAGCTGCTGCAATCTCTGGAATGTTTCAAATTTCCGAAGCCTTAATTTTTAATTAAAAAACAACTTCACATTTATACACCTCGTTTATTTGCAAATTCAACTATACATAAAAATAACAAGAACATTATGGTTACAGAAGAGCTGACCTACAGTTGACAAAAAATGTTATAAAGAACAAATAAAAGTTCACGAGATATATATATAATTTTGAAAATGTGTCAAATATTTGTTAGTGTTACCTTCATAAATGAATAAATTTGGATACAGAAACTGCTTCAGCACATATCCACTAAGAGGGTAGTTTCAGACATTATGTGAAGTCTGGCAGCAGCGCGAAGGTACGCTTGGAATGATTTTATTAATGAATGGTCTTTATGCAAGCCTCATTTACACTAGCGTTGGTGTTTGACATTTTAATAAAGATGCTTCTTCGGTTTAATTGCTGCTACTTCCTTTCTTATACCTCATTTGCTTTATAACTTTTAATATCATCCCAAAATTCCTAGGAAGAAAAAAAATGAAACACTTTAAATAATTACTTAGTTGGTTTGGACTTTTGGCTAACCGAAATTATTTTTTGCTGTTGAAAAATTTCTAATGAAATTTAATGAAAAAGTCGATTTATCAATGTTCTTAGTTACCGTTATTAGTTGGACAATTCCGCGTATCATGCACCGCTTTTTGTTCGAAGCACTACACGAGCTTATGTGATTCGGTTTACTGTATAGTTTTTTTCACGATCTAAGAAACTGACCTGACCTGAGATGGGATAATGACATACAATAAAGCCATAAAAGTATTAGCCGTTACAGAGTCGTATTTAATTTGTTGGCGAATAATAAATTATCACCTGAAAACTCTATAAGACTTTTGGGTCATTCTTATCTAATTTAGATAGTACTTTTTCTTTTTCATCGGGTATAGTGCGGCTCTGCACGGTAAATCCGAAAAGTTTCATGGTTTTATTGCATTTAAAGCCTAGGTCAAGTCAAGTCAGTTTCTTAGATCGTAAAAAGAACTATACAATCCAGCGATTGTTTTAAACGTGAAACTGGTTTTCATGCTTCTTGGCTAATCTTTAATTGACATTTTGTCTTTCGTTTTGTTCATAAAGCAATAAATAAAAGAGATTTTAAATGATATGGAAAAGCTGGCACAAAGTGTATGCGCAGCCAGTAGCGCATGGCGCTTTACAGCAAGTAGTATCATTTTAATTCGAGGTTAGTTGTTATCTTTGAATTTATTTATTTTTATTTAATCCACTCATTGGTCACACACACACACACAACCTTGATGAGCCCGTCCCACCCAGGATGTTCCTCTCTAAGTGAGGTACATCTCCGGGGAGGACTTCCACCACTTCCCCCCATCTTATCCGATGGGTCTCATCATTGTAGTTCGCGTTTCGGCGTACAGTTCGTCCCTAGCTAAAAGAGGGGGTGAGCCGTCTTCTCTTTGGCCGTGTAACCTCGGTGGTTTTTTCTTCGGCGGTCTTCCGTTGTGTGTGTTTGCGCTGCCTCTACAAAGTGCGTCCTCAGCCGGCAATTTCGGCTGAAAACACCGTTATAGAGTGTGTCTTCTTTTCTTCCGATCTCTTACAAGCGACTTTAAGCCATTAGCTGAGCTAATAGCTTTGTCACCTGTTCGAGGATCTGTTGTTTTGTTGTTGTCGTCGTTGTTTTCTTGTTAGCTACGGCTTGGGCGTAGCTGACTCCTGTCTTCTTTACTGCTGTTGCTGTTGTCCTTGTCTTCTAGTTGTTTGGGGCTTTTGGGCATCCTTTGTAGTTTGCCGGGTGTTCTTCCTGGCAGTTTGCCGGCTTGGTCTTCGGTCGTGGGCAGTCGTTGGATCGGTGTGGTCCTCCGCACTTCACGCATTTCGTGTTTACGTTACACGTCGTCTGTCCGTGGTGGAAGCCTTGGCAGTTGTAGCACTGCGTCGGCCCTTTTCCTCTTCTTTGTTCTTCCTACCTGATCCTCACGTTGTTCTGGATGTGTTGGATTTTCCGGATTTTTTCTTTTTCTTCTGGCTCCAGCTCCACCAGGTAGATGGGTAGCGGTCTTCTCTCTCCGAATCTGGAATGTAATTGGGTTAGTTGTTTTATACTCACCTCTTGTCTCTCGATTTCTTCCTTGATTTCTTTGGTGTCCTTGCAGTGCGTTAGTCCTCGGATGACGATCCTTGCCATCCTGTCTTCTTGTGGCATATACGTATACCACTCCACTTCTTTCCTCTCTTCTTTCAGGTACCTTGTGGGGTTCCTGTAGTCCTCTGGTCCGTCGCAGGGTATTTTCACTCCGAGTCTTTCCCGGATTGTTATGAACCTCGTCTTTATGTTTCGTCTTTCGATTTCTTTTCTTACGGAGCTCCAGTGGTGGATGCTCCGTAGAATGACGGGTGGTGGTCGGTGCGTCGTCGTTGTCTTCTTGTTTTCGCGGATGGCATCGTCCATCATCGCTTCCTCGTTGGCTTTCCTTCGGGCGGCGGCTTTTTTTTTTGTATTTCCCTGATGGATATCACTTCCGTGAAATCCATCTCCTCTTCTTCACTGTCCTCTGCGTCTTTCTACGGACGCTTTCTGACCGGCTTCGGCTTCTCTTCTCCTCTTGCATTTCTTCCATCGCCTTTGCCATGTTCTCCATGGCTTTTCTTAGGCCTGTCATATCCTCTTCCATGTGCTGGATGGTTTTCCTCATCTCTTTTGCGGCTTTTTTTCGCTTCTTTTGCTTCTTTTTTGGCTTGGTCCCTTTCTTCTTGGAGTATCTTCCTTATTCCAATGTCCCTCAGCATTTTGTCGACTTCTTCCACTTTCTTTTCGCTTACTCGCAGTACCCTATCTGCGTTCTTCACTGCTCTTGTTGTCTTCGCTGTCCGAGTCCGATGTTGTTTCCATTGTCCTCCTTGTCCTGTTGCTAGCTTGGCTGCTAGCACGGCTATCGTTCTTACTTTTTGGGTGGCTTCTTAATAGTTCCTGTCCTCCACAGGTCCTAAAACATACAAAACATCTATCAAATCCAAATCCAAATATTTTTCATAAATAGAAAATAAGTGTTAAAAAACACTATTTGCGTTTAACGCTGTTTTCGTCGTCTGATTAGCTTTTGCCGGTTCGGCTGATAAAAATCAACCTCCGTCCGATCGCTTTCTCAAAATCCGCTTCGCTTGCTTCTGAGTATTCAAGACACGTCCTTCCTACTCGGCTGCTCGCTGTCGACGCTCACTCATTGGCCTATCTGTACAAAAATTGATTATCTTTATCATTGGTACCTACTATTATCACAGCATTTATCATCACTGATCATAGGTAGCCGTTGGTAGCGGTTGGGTTTTCGTAAAATGATGGAAACATTATTTTTCATTTTATCGTTTTTTTTTTCTGACAAGAACGAAGAATTACCAAAAAGTTGTGTGGTTGCTCTGTAATATTGGTGTGTGCATCAAGATGCCAAATTGTTTAAGTGGATACGTCAATTGAATAACTGTGGAAAATTATACAAATAAGAAGTTTTTTTTTAAGTTTCCTGATCTAGATATTAAACGAAGTCATCAATGGTTTGAAATAATGAACCTTACTTTCTTACTTATTAAAAATAAAAGGTGTCATTTGCGTGAAGATCATTGCTTAAAAATGATTTTACAGACTCATTTAGATTGACAAAATTTGCAGTTCCTTTTTAAACTTCAGAGTCCAATTTACATTCCAATTCAGATTCAGATATTGACTGTTTTTGTATGTTATTTTGGATATTCTATTGTGATGTTAAATTAATAAAATTTGCAAAGGTTTCTTTATTCTCCTGTTCTAATGCCCTATAATATTATCTCAATACAATATTTGCAGCTGAATGATTTAGCACAATATTGTTATTTCTTAGTCTTCGAAGAGTTGACTTGAAAAACTAAAAAATAAATATGAAAGTGCAAAATCAGTCAATTGCATTTATTGCACAATATTACGCGTATGCTGAAAGCTTGCAAATTCAAAAAGCGCGCTACTTGAGCGATAGTTCATACATGTAGCCAAGGTAGGCGCTAGTGGTAACTTTGTGCCACAGACCGCTAAACGTTTAACATCTCTCTCTATCTCTCTATTACTCTATTGTTTTGTTATTTGAATTGACTTGAACTGTTTAGCATTATCTGAGAATGCTTTGATTTAATTTTAAGAGTTTCTTTTGATTTTTTGGTTTGAAAGCAATACAATTATGTTTTAGAATTTACATCGGGAGATTTTCCGATTTATTTAATTCATGTTTAAAAAATATCCTGAAGTTATCTTGAAAAAAATATCTAGGACTATGCGTATAGATTATTTTTTTGAATTCACTCAAATTACAAAGCTTTTAAAACGGGCAGACTGCGAGCTTGACATCGCTCTCGCAGATAAAGCACTGCATCATTACGTGTCGTAATTCTATTTGAAATTCACTATGCGATTCTGCAATCTTAGTGACTCTTCGACTAAAGATTAGTTACTTATGCATTGAATAACACTAGAGGTTGTTCGAAAGCTAACCTCTTTTCCTCAAAGTCAGTGTGTAGATTTATTTTGATAAACAAAAACCAGGTGACGACTGAAGCGAACAGTCTTTTTTTAATTTCGTTACGTTTGTCTTCGTCAAACGAACTTTTCCCATCGCCTGGTTTCTATGAAAGGTGACATCTCTATTATAGTTGTTTTGTTAGATAATATAAAAGACTACAGTGAATTTCACACTCTGGTAATTTTCCCAAGATATCATTCAGGAAGTATCTAGCATGTACATTCTGTAATTTAATTTTTGATTGTTGGTAAAAAATGCTTGTATTCGGGAGATGTTTTATACAGATAAGTGACTTTATTTACGCTCGTTACATATTGACAGTAATGACATTTCTTTCAATTCCATAACGACGTTCATTATATCACGCAATTTATGAAAATAGCGTGAAATTTGACAAAATTATTCTTTTGAGTTATCTGAAGTATTGTTGGACAATGATGTGTCCAATATCCGGCTTTTGGTGTTTTGATAAATTTTTTTATTGGTGAACCATTTTACCCATTTAAAGCACGCCTCAGCGTGTTTAAATCAAACTTTAAAACACGCGCGTGTTTTAAAGTTACCGTGGCAACATCAACAACTCGAGAAACGAAGTCTAAATCATGTCTAAATGACAATCAATTTTGTCATCATTGATCTGACAGGAGTAGTTTGGAACGTAAAAAACTTTTATTCGAACAATATTTAACAATGTTAAATTTATAAATTGAAATGGAAAATGCCGTTGGTATTGCTTGAAATATTAATATTTCGATTTTTCGAATCTTAGGAAAAGGTATTTAAACTAATACTATTTAAATTCACAGAGCTCAATAAGGTTGAACTTCCAATAAAATACAAATTAGTTTTTGTTTTTCTCATTTCCATGACAACGCAAGGTATACATCATATACATCACGAATTCAACAATTTGACATTTAGAACTTATTTCCATCTATGATTTCCATTTCCTGTTGCTGTAGTAGTTATAGACCAGTATTTATAATTTCAAAGTGCACCAATGAAAAGAAATAGCGTAAAGTATTCGTGGATAACTGGTCTTTAAAACACTCTAATCACCTATTTTATGAGCTAATACTACACTCAGGTGCAAAAAATTCGATCCATTTCTTTTTTCTCATTTATTTTAAGTCTTGCGACTCTCAAGTTATTGTATGACATATGTATTTTTAGGTATGCCCTCGTATATCCGAAATAAACTCAAATGTTTATATTAGTTCTGCATTTTTTATCACAAAGGCATTTATGTTTTTTTATTTGAAAAAATTATTCCGATAAGCGAAAAGATAAATCATTGTTTATTGCATTTATTTCAACCCGGGTTACCTTAGTGATCCTGTACTGTCAAAACGCGTTGCATTCTTAATTCTAATTGCAATAAAATGTTCTTAACTCCGACGGATGCAGCTAGAGCGGTGGCTTTAGTTCAAGATGGTCGTAGCCAGTATTATGCAGCTGATGTGTTAGGTGTTAGTCTTTCGGCGGTTCAAAGAGCAGTTCAGCGATTCAATGAAACCGGCAACTTCACAAGGAGGCCAGGTTCCGGTCGTAGAAGGGCAACATCCGAACGAGATGACCGATTTTTGGTAACTTCATGTTTGAGAAATCGGCATAACACATCAGTTCACCTGGCCAATCGTCTGAATGAAGTGAGAAATGTGGATGTAAGCAGGTGGACAGTTCGACGTCGACTTGCTGAAGCTCATTAAGTATCCAGAAGACCAGCCCTATGTCCACTATTATCCGTAGAGCATCGCAGAGCTAGACTTGCCTTTGCAAGAGAACACGAAAACTGGAATGACGCAGACTGGCGAAGTGTATTGTTCTCAGATGAGTCCAGGTTTAGCTTGAGGTCACCAGACGGCCGCGAAAGAGTTTGGCGGAGGCAAGGAGAGCGATTTGCTCAGTGCAATATTGCAGAAAGAATAAGCTATCGAGGAGGCTCAGTGATGATTTGGGTATAAGTTACGAAGCTCGTACTGACCTAGCTATCGTGGATGGCGGTTCCATGACGGGTGCAAGATACATAACGACCATTCTTGATGAGCATGTGATACCTTTTGCCCCGTTCATCGGACCCAATTTTCTTTTCATGCGCGTCCGCACCGTGCTAGGATCGTCAATGACTATTTAGAAGAGGTGGGAATTGTCCGTATGAATTGGCCAGCTTGCAGTCCTGATCTCAATCCAATTGAGCATCTGTGGGACATAATGGGAAGGCAATATCGAGCACGAATACCTCGTCCAAACAACCTGGCTAAGCTTGGTGCGGCTCTTCAGGAAATATGGAGAGAATTGGACCAAACTGACATCCATAGGTTGATTAGCTCGATGCCACGCCGTATTCAAGCTTTTATAAGGGCCCGAGGAGGAAACACTAGGTATTAATTATCACTGCATACACCACATTTTCGTATTGCCATTTTTTATTCAAGAAGTTTTCATTCATTTTTCAATTTTCTGTATTATGGTGAATGGCTCTATAAAATAAAGATTTATTTTCTGTAAACTATGGGTTTTATTGATATTCAATACGTATTTTTCAATCTATAACTTATTTTAAAGATTAATATCCAAAGATCTTAATTTTTTATTGAAAAAATCGTATGGATCGAATTTTTTGCACCTGAGTGTAGTTACAATTAGGCCATTTGAATTTCAAAATTTGGAACTGCTCTCACAATCAGTCAAAGTCCTTAGTACATATGTTTGTAGTTTATAACTTGACGATATTATAATAAAAGTAAATTTACGTATGTAAGCAAACTGGACAAGAGTGTGAGTGACATGGTCTGGGTTAATAGTATTTCCATTTCTGATGTAAATAATTCCTTTGTGGGAGAAGGTGATTTTTTATCTTTATTTTGATCACTTTTCTGTAAATTTAGTACTTTCGATTCCGTGCGTGTTCTGGCGGTCTTTTCTCAAACAGAGACATTTTTTGTCGAATGCGAGATTAAACTTTTTTGTATAGTTATTGATTGACAAAAATACAATCTCGCATGCGACAAAAAATGTCACTGTTCCGTTTGAGAATAGATCCCCTGATTAGGGTGGGTATTATAAAACCATTTTGACATATAACTAGAAGTTAACTTGTAGAATGACGTCACATGTTTTAGTTAACTTTGAAATGGCGGAGTTAACTTTGTCGGGTGGAAGAGGTATCGATTAAAGTTAACTTTATGGAAAAACCAGGTTTTCGTGATTTGATACTTTCTCTGTTCTGTCGGTTCTGTCAACAATTTGGCATTTATAACCTTCTGTCTGTAAGAATTTGAAGGGTGGGTGACCCCCACAGCACTTAGGCCACAATTGGCTCATTGTGCATCCTTCTGAGGTTCAGACTTCCTTCTGGCTCGTCATCCAGCCTACTTGTTTGAAGTGGGCGATAACGTCGCCGGAAGTAAGCTCCCTCATGCTGGCTTGTGTTAGCTTGTACTCGCCGAATACGGAAAACCTAAATTGAGAGAGTGTCGGACATTCACAAAGAATGTGTTCCTGTTCACATCCTCTACAGAGTGAAGTTTCAGACAGACCCTGTCTGTAGAGGTGTTTTCGTAGGTGGCAGTGACCGGTCAGAATACCCGTGGCTGTCCGAAGGTTCTGTCTGTTCATAGTCACGTATTTTTTGGCTACTTCGCTGTCCGGATACTGCAGCAGTTCCTTGGCAAGCCTGCAACCTTCTGCATCGTCCCATCTACCCTTAAACTTATCAAGGGAGTGTTCCTTTATTAGGTCAATCATAGCCGACGCCGACAGACCAATGAAAGTGCCAGGTCCCAAGAGTTTTTGGGAGGCTGCTTTCCTGGTTAGTGAGTCGGCAGTGTGGTTACCTTTCGATTCACTGTGGCCCTTGATCCAGCCTAGAGTGACTTCGTTGTTGCTACAGGCTTCGATCAGGGACAGGTGACACTCCAGTACTAGGCCTGATGTGATACGAGGTCTGTTCAGGGCTAGTAGTGCCTGTCTACTATCCGTAAGGATGTGAATTTTATTACCTGTGTTTCTTCTGGTAATCTTTTTTGCGGCGATGTAGATAGCAGTGAGCTCTGTTTGAGCAACGCTGACATTACAGCCCATCGCCCATCTGATGTTTTTTATTACTCTTTTTGAGAGCATTTATAACCTTAATCAATTATATTGTGAGTATTTTGATTGCTCTCACTTTGTTTTCTTTGAATTTTGCAATGTTAACAAACGATATTCAAGATATTTTTGAGGAACTTTTAACCGACGATGAAGAAGATGCTATGAATATTGTTGAAGAGACTCGGCGACAAAGGATATTTAGGAATCGGCTGGACCATTTCACTTTGTGGGACGAAACAGAACTACACTAATGATAGAAGAGATTCAATTTTCTCCTTGGAAAAGTTTATGGCTCGTCTATCCGTTCACACAGGAACAAATAAAATACAAATTCGAAACTGGGAACGAAATAACAAATTCACCAAACAGACATATCAAAACTAGATCATAAAACTAAAGTCAAAACGTCAAAAATCTTGGCCATAGAGAATATTTCTCTATGCTCTAGGCCATTATTCTTTTCATTTTTTTTCTTTTTTTTTGAAAATGGAACTTTTATAAAACTGACATTTTAAAACCCAAAGTTAACTTGACTGTTAATTTATTATAATACCCGCCCTTAAAGACTTCACGTTTCTCGAATAGTTAATGTTGCCATGGTAAGTTTAAAAAACGCGCGTATTGAAATTTCGATTTAAACACGACGAGACGTGCATTAAATAGATGAAATGGGGAACCAATTTAAAAAAATAGTTTTTATCCCGATAGTTTCTGCAATCTCTTGGTGGTTTTCACCTTTTTTTTTAACGAATTCGGATTTTATCAACGAAGATTGATTTAATCCATCCTCCGGTGTATTTATACAACATTAATATACATAATACAACATGCCCTTATCTAAGTACGTGTCTAATAATTTTTTTCGCGCCGTAAGAATCGGCGGTTTTATTTAAACAAACAACCTGCATAGTGTAGATATGTGGTAAAGAGCATATGGTGACCACCCTAACAACAATTTCTTTATGACAGGAATTACCATAACCATCGCAACGTGTGTTTTGTGTTTACACTTCGATTTTACGTTCCAACGGACATCGATGATGGTAATCCTTGTATAATGAGGTAGGATTCTGTCAATTTTACTTGGTTTACTGAAAAGATATAAGGTTTGTAAAAATTATGGAGAGAAAAGTTTTTCTTTTTTGCTTTAAAAGTAAAATTATGAAAAATATTTATACCTACTAGCGTCTAGTCAATAGGTAACATTATAAATCGTTCGAAAATTATAATTTCATGTGAAAGAAAATTTGATGTATACAGGGTGGCCAGAAACTCTCCTTCAAAACGCAAACTTCATATACTATTTACATTAATTCTCAATTATGGTTGAAATAATACCCCTCTTGGTGTGCGTCATTGTTAATGTCCTTCTAACACATTACGTTGGAAGAAATGGAAAAAAAGGCAGGTCTGTGATTAATCCTGACCAAAATATCACAAAAGTGAACCGTTTAAATTTATTACAAACGTTAACCCTAGTATTTGACGAAAAATGTTTAGAATACGCGCAAGTGCGACCTATCAATCGGGAGAAATGACGCATTCGAAATAGAATGCAGACCTATCTTTCGTAGCGGCAATGTGTCTTACGTCTTTTTCTACTCTCCCACTGACAGTTCTCGTCAGGTCTGTACTTTGTTGTTTACGGTCAATTATTATTTTTGAAAAGTGAATATTAATCTGTTTATTATATTTATTTAAATAGTACAAAAATATGCCTAGATACACGGTAAAACAACAGCATTTTGAAAATTCTCAAGTATCTTAGTAGTTAGAAAAAGAAGCTGGTAATTATTAATTTCATACCCTTTTCGAGTTTGGCTGAATACGATCCTGATGATTTTATTTATTAAATTCATGTCAACTCTTCAAAAAGTTATACTTTTGTTAATTAACCATTTTTTTCAATATCTGTTATCTTGAATGACAACATAAATAATATACCTACACAGTTTTGGCTTCGTAGAGCCCTTCTTATACAAAGACCAAGGAAGCTTCTGATTTACTTCATGTCTATTGGTTTAGCTACGATTTTCTCC
The DNA here is from genome assembly GCA_910591685.1 of Galerucella tenella. Taxonomy (NCBI): domain Eukaryota; kingdom Metazoa; phylum Arthropoda; class Insecta; order Coleoptera; family Chrysomelidae; genus Galerucella; species Galerucella tenella. Next base: position 8,838 of record CAJUYH010004122.1, on the reverse strand, counting down.
GGAAATTGTTTCATCTACATTGATGATAAATCGACTTCAAGAATTCCTTCATTCACTGGTTCCTCCCTTACCACAATGCCCAAAAGTAAGTAGATCTTTTGGCTTTTGGCGAAGTCTTATGAAGACGATTCCTTCCGAACTTAAGGAAACTTCTGTATCTTAGTCCACCACAACATCTGAGAAGTCTGTTCTTCGGGACTCAGGATTATTCCCAATTACAGAAATTTATTTTAAAGGTCTATGACAAAGATTACAGAATAAAAATATAATATGTTTCACTTCAGGGCGGTTTGATTCAAGTTGCTGTCCCAAACGGACGCCGCTCTCATAAATTATGTTTACGACTCGCTTTGGTTGTTAATAACCAGACCGGTAGATACCAGATAAGTTCGAAAAGCTTATATTATTTTAAGCTATACAGGGGTAATTAGAGAAATATATGTTTAAATTAATAGGATTTTTTATCACAAAGATTTATTTTTAAATGTTAATTATTTCGAAAAATGTTCGGGATATGAATTTGAAAAGGTAAGTAAGAAGTAAACTTGAATTTTTGAAATGAATCAATTCACAGTTTTTATCCAGCATCTTAGTAATTTTGTGATACTTATTGATAATCTAGCAGATATTTATCACAAATCCAATTAAATATACTGATTAGCCACCACAATAATAGGGCCACTAAATCTAAAATTTTGATCTTTAAATAACGCGTATTTTTTGGATTGACAAGGTTAAAACAGTAAAAAGAGGAGCAGCTGCAGGATATCTTTATTGAAAAATTTTATAAATGTTGTAAAATACTAAGTTTGGAGTTTGGTTTATGTGTTAAATTTAATCTATTGTTTTTCAAATCTTTCAATATACATTTGAGAGTAAAGTATATACGGACTCTGGTATAGAGACTTGCATAATATTTGAAAGGAAATTGATTACATGGATGATGAAAAGAAAATTTAGTAAATTCGTTCAAAAGGAACTGACCAATTCCCCTTTGGTTAGCTATAGAATTAAATGTTTGTGTTTTTCTGCGTAATGTACTTGTTTATATAATATCCTTATTATAAAAATGAATCCGTAATTTTGTATTAGCAAATATTACAAAATATTTAGTGTTTAAGCTTTGCTATTAAAGAGAAAAATATTAATATGACTTTTTGCTCATTTCAACAATTAATTAATAAATTTAAAAAATCTATGCAACATAAATATAAAACACGAACAACCAATAAACACCGTTCTAAAATAACAGCGCTCGATGGGCGACGTTCCATATAATATGCCAAATTAAATGCAAGTAAAGACGTAGCGACGTACTGTACCATCCAAGTCACCAGACAGTCACCAGCGGCATCGGTGCTTTACGCAATAAATTCGAACGAGTGAAACATCTTATATTTTTATTCTGTAATCTTTGTCTATGATAAATTTATTGTGCATATTGTCCATGACGAGGATGCATTGATCATTAATACCGGCTACCAGAAATAAGTGTTTTATCTGAGTGTAATAACCTGTATAATTGATGTTATTTATTTTCGAATTGGAACAGTGTGATTTGTAGCTGTTTAAGGAACTAAGCTTCTCCCAGTATATTGTGGTCGAATGAATAACTTGGTGATGGTCAACATGCCCGCTGACTAATGAGTTGTGATCATTTTCATTTAAAATCCAAGTGCGGATTTTGTGGCTTCCAGTAGATGCCCGCTCCGTTGTCTTCAACTTTTCTTGATGAAATTCGGCTAAGCATGGGAGATCTTAGGGGATGGCGATCTAGGCGACCTTCTAACTATACTTATCGGCTCCCTAGTCGTAGCTCTGCTTTTGAATTTCTCCGATTCATTCGCAGTTGAAGCATTTCCTACTTTTATATTACCATAAGTGAGACAGTAGAACAAATATTTCTTATATCCCACCGGTCTCACCAAAGCGACTCCTTTACTTTCTTTATTTCTTTAACTTTAACTTTCACAATAGTTACTAAGGTTTGTCCATAAACAAAAAAGAAGAAAAACATCTGGAATAATCTAGAACTGTCATCGAAAGCATTGAAAGCCTTACAATTGTTACAGGAAACTGGGTGAGAAAACAATGCTTCATAAATTCGTTAAAGTGTGAAAATATTATCAAAAAGTATGTTCGGAATTTTTGGAGCACTACCACTACACTAACACTAACCCTTTACAGTTTACCTTCAGTATCTGAAGATACTGAAACGCGAAACGCGTGTAAGATATAGTGTAAAGTGTTAATGTAGCCAGTATTCAGATTATTCAAAATATTTAAGCAGCTTTCTATTATGAACATCTGTTTCGCCCTCTCTTTTTTTTGGAAATTTAAATATCCACCCATGTCGAGTAATCTTTTTCACAACTGAAACTTGTATTAAGTCATTAAAAAAAGCAATAAACATGCTTATTATAAATAAAATTAACGGAAAACATTCGTTCTGCTCGTCCCAGAATCCGTTTTGTGTATATGCACCCGAAATCAATACGCTTAAAGAAAAAAAAAACACCTGGACGCTGCCATGCAGTTATATACGCAATATTACGTCCGTCTGCATCTTCTTTTGTCCTTTGTTAACAAAAGATATGCCTCTTACCACCTTAAGAATCCAGTCGACACCACTACCAAACTAAATCATGTATTTTTCAACATAAATCGAAAATAAAAATAAGTGTGAACATTATAATAGATTTTGATGGAAACTGTGGAATAAAAGCCCGGGGATTTTAATATTGTTTATTAGAGAGTATAGACCGTTTCAAGACGATTCGTTTTAAGTTGATTTCGCTTTATACCTATATTCTAGAATAAAGAAAAGTCAAGAAACCCCGGTAGTTGACTAGTTGTTGACGTTAGTGTCTTGTGCAATAAGTATTTAGTAATTCATAACACTGTCTTCACACAAATATATTTTTATACGATCTACCTTAACCTTCAAGACAACCATTCATATGAACACTTCAATATACGGCACCAATTTCTTATACAACCTTTGTCATTATTGTAACAATTGGTATTGTAATAAAATAAGCATATTGGTATTACATTATTTATTCATTAATCATCATGCCTTGATACTCACCTTTTACAAGGATGTATCTCTGAGCTGTCATGTCATATGTCTGATCTATTGATACATGGCATATCAGTTTAGCCAATCTTCACTTGACTATTGGTTCACCTAACAATTATAGAACAAGATATCGTTTTATAATTTATAATAGTCATTCGGGAATTAATTCCGTTTTACTTGATCACATTGTATATTACCACTTCTTAAATGGTAAATTACACGTTTTAATTAATCCGCTAATAAAAATTCTCATTCTTACAATTTTTATGAACAAGTTTGGATGAAAAATGAGACTGATAATCAACTTGAGGACAGCAACGAAACATATTGAAACCGACTTTAACCTGACTATTTATTATGATAAACCAGTTGCATTAATAAGAAAACAGTAAGAGGGATTGTATATATGATCCCTGAGAAATACTGGTGGAATCCCTTTTTGTATTCAGAGACAATCTGCGCCTCGACGGGTGATTTTTAGCACGAGCCAATGCATTTCCTGAAGGGCAGTGTCGAGAATAGGAAGGGTGGGTGACGGTTTTTGTGAAAATTACTTATAATTTGAAGGTACATATTTAAATATAGACCTACGAAAAGTATACTACAGGGTAGCGAGAACGTCTGGCTCCAAGTCATTTTCTATGAAAAGAATTAACACATAATTATCAAATATTGGGGCTATAAGCGGTATTGTATTCTTCGTTTTTTTGGCAGTTGCTCTTAAAAATGAAGAATAGTATACTGCTCATAACCCTAAAATTTGTTTATTATTTTCAAAGAAAAATACTTGGTGCCAGACTTTCTCGCTACCCTGTATAATACAGTAGTTGTATAAGAGAAATGATGTAAAAATATTCTTTTCCTTAATTTTGTGGGAAATCAAACCACAAGATTTCGATCTTGTGTGTATTCCTATGGTATATGGTTTATTCATTTATTGTTTATGCTGAAAGTAGAGAATACTTTAAAAAAACGGCCAAGTGTGAGTCGGACTCGCACACGAAGGGTTCCCAAAGATACTGCCTCTAACCAATCTGCTTGACCAGTCTCAGCATTTTCTATTAATTCAAATATTGCTCTTGGATCAAAATTTTCTATTTTTGGTACAAATATTCCGGGATACTTCCTAGGGTTGGAAGTCCGCTGAATTTACCAGTACCAATCTATATAAACTGTTGGAATTTAAGAACCATTTCAAGGTGGAAAAGCGGATTAGTTCACAAAGTAATTCCTGTTTTCTTGGAGATGCCAGATCAAACACGATAATTCCACAATCTTTTTTAGCTGCAGGAGGCATTTTTTAACAGCGGATATAAACTATAATTAGTAATAATCAGTAAAATGAAACGATATAAAACCAGTTATAAGAAATTAATGAACTTAACCTATAAAACTGCCAAAACTGGAGGGAACTTCAAGTTCAACCACCCCATAGAACTACCCTTCATTGACGTACAAGAAGCTGACAGCAAAGCAGTATCGGCTTTATTTCTGTGGTTAAAACCATTCATAACCACAAACAGAAACAGATTTCAATCTTTTGTTAATTCCAGTAGTCAATGGTTTATTCGTTTATACTGAAAGCTAAAAGTGGAGAATATTTGAAAAAAAAAGGAACTTATTATAATCTCCGTGTGAAAGGACGAGAAATTTCAGTCAGTATTCTGTGGAATGAGCAAGCGCTCTTGGCAAGACTACAGTAAAATAGACTACAGTTAAAATACGCCCAGGGGACAGACATGCAAATTGCAGAAGTGACATGTATTTGTCACGGAAAAGGTATGTTTTGACAGTTGACGTTGACGCGTAAAAATTGTGGAAAACTTTTGTTTGCTTGCCTTTTTTACTTGGTCATTTTTCAATTTATAAAACTAATATATATAAAAAAGATTAGTGATTTTAAATTTGGACTGGTGCACACGTAAAGAATCGTTTTGCGTCGAAAGTAATCGAAAAAAACTTTTCAAAAAATTAATCCAGGTGTTAGTATGTTGTAATAATATAATGTAGCTTAGAACATTCTGAAAAATGAGGTACCTACTAGAAAAAACTCATTATTTTCAAAAAAGTTTATATTACAAATTAACTCATTAATTATAACAGCAAAATTTTTAAAATACTTCCTATTATGGTAGACGCAGTAAGTGTTAGTGTGTGTAAATGAGTGTATCTTGGTGTATATGGTGAGTGAGTGTATGTGAGTATAAAACAATCCAATTTGAATCTTAACAATTTTATTGACAGGTATATAAAACTGAAAAATCAATTCTATAAAATTTAAATATCAACATCAAGTGAGTAAGTAAAAAAAGGTGGAAAACATACTACTTAAGTGAAACAAATCCACAATAATAGAAATAATAGATATTTACGTAATTAGTTATGAAAAGAGCGATATTGTTCAACAAGCGTAATATTTGCCAAAACGAGCGCTAGCGAGTTCTGCAAATTACGCGAGTTGAACAATGTCGCTCTCTTCATAACGTGTTTACGTACAAAGTTATATCTAATTCCGCGCTTCCATAGTATTTAATAAAATCTTCAATTACAATGATAATATTGAAGTGGAATCAAATTGTGTTAGAAGTATTGTTACTATGATGTATTCACCCAGAAAATTGACTTACTTTAAATAACTGTGTCCTGGATAATGTTTTCAATGTTTATAAATCTCAAAATACTATTGATTCAAAATAATGGGTTAATTGTACAGTTTAAATTATGAAATAATTGTCAGTACCTACCTAATTAATAAATTATTCTTTGAAACTCATGTGGTATCTCTATGTTGAAACATAAACAGTTAGGTAAAGTTTTTACATAACTACTTTTCATAACTGATATATGAAGGTTATGTAAAATGTGACGTTACCTAACGTCAAGGAGTGACGTAAAGTGTCACATTTGATAGCGGAATTAGATAAAACATATTTATATTATTGCCCAACAGATTTTACAACTATTCCTGTAAATGTCAATACAATATTCTAATTACAATATACCTGCAAAACAATATCACAGGTAATAAATAGAAATGGTATACAGAATCTAAGTGAATTTTAGTGTAATAATGCATAAATATATAAAAAAGGAGTGAAAAATTATAAACTATTTCTATATTCATATACAGAACTAAACATAAAAAGCATTCAATACGTATGCTTATCCAGTATTAACATGTAAGTGTCTGCTGAGTTAGTTAGTGCGCTACTGCTGAGTTAGTGAGTAAGTGACTACTCGGTTATATAGTTAGTAAAGTGATCAATGAGTTAGTGAGTTAAGTGTCTGGTGATTGAGTGTGTGATGGTATGTATATGTGTGTGAGTTAGTGTGTGCATGTCTACTGCTTCTAAATGTCTGCTTAGTGACAGATGAGATACTACTGAGTGACTACTTAGTGATTGCGGAGTTACTGGGGAGTGAATGCTGAGCGACTGTCGAGGTACTGATAGGAAGCTAGTTAATCAATAACAGAGGCTACTTGCCTGCATCGCGAGTAACTGCAGATATGGAACTAAACAGAAAACCGAAACACCTGGCTGAAATGACTTGATACCGAAAGTGGTCACAGAACATATACATACAATCCTAAGACTATTAAATAAATTTTTTCAAGAAGGGACTTTTCCAAATATCTCGAAGGAAACCAGCCAGGTCGGTGTTAATAAAAAAGGGGGAACTTAAAACCAAAAAACAAGCACACAGGATGGAGGTCTATCAGAAGAACAATACCGTTTCAGAGATGGGATATCGACGACACACGCAATGAAACGGGCCCAAGAAATCTAGTGGATGGAGCCAAGGAAAGACCAACAAGAAAGATACGCACATTGCGATGTGCAAGATACCTTTAATACCGCACCATGGAAGTTATCCTGAACGAATTAAAAAGAAGACATTCTGCCCAAATACAATATTACCTTTGCTGGAAATTCTGAGGAAATGACGGTACCCCACACTCAGAAAACTGAAGAAAGATAAAGAAAATCACAATAGATGTAGAAAATACAACCTAACCAGTCTAAATAGCCAAGAAGCAGTAAATTGGTTATCTAAGGATTCATTTAGACTGCAATATGTACCTATATAGAATACCACATCTGTAAGATTGCTGAAAAGGCAAATAAGGCCATTGGGTGCCATACGCTGTTAATGCAAAATATTGGAAAACCAAAGTAATCAACAATCAGAAAGATGAAGGAAATCACAATAGATGTAGAAAACACAGCCCAACCAGTTCAACCAGCTAAGAAGCAGTAAAGGATCTAGTGATTAATTTAGACTGCAATATGTATATGGGATACCACATCTGTGAAATAGCTGAAAGAGGCAAATAAGGTTATGATTTTAATGCCAAAAGACCGAAGGAATCAACAAGAAAAATACTTTTTGGTAACATAAATCCCATTATACAAATCGACCACATGGAAAGGAGTACTGAGAAAAGAACAACATAAAATTATACAGATTGGAATCCAAAAAAGAATGGAAATCAGCGCATATCGAAAAACTTCAACGAAAGCCTTGCTAGCGAGAGAAAAATTACTGCCAATAGACCTACTAGTAGAAAAAAAAATGCTCATAGAACAGGTAGAAATCAAAAGAGAAATGCCCGCAGGTTAATCTTGGATACAAGGTAAAAAGGATGGAAAATTGGGGAAGGAAAAGGTGAGTGGACAAAAGAAAATACCAGACCAGAGAAAGTGGAATAACCGAAAACATGGAACTATGAACTGGACAATACCAAGTGTACCCACAACACAAAGTTTCAAAAAAATATCACAGATAAATGCATATACTGCATGTGACAAGACACAACAGAGCACACCTTTTTTGAATGCTTGACATAGATTTAACAAAGAGGGAAAATGGAATACATACTACCTCCTACTAGCACTGAGAATATAATAAACAATATGCTATAGATAGTCAATAAATTGGAAAACTGTTAGCGAGACGACAAAACCAATTCTAACTACCAAACGGAATGACATGGATGACTGAGATTGGAAATAAATAGCAAAAGCTTCCCTGCTCGAAGGACTGCATAGCGCCATACTGAGTTACTACGGACCGTAGCCACGACGTGCAGGATTTTTTTACCTACGGAGAGATTGGTCAGAACCTAACAAGTAACCCCAAACGGAGTGGCTATGGAGACACTGCCGAGTGACTGCTGAATCACTGTATTGAGAAACTGCAAAGTAAATACATACTGAGACTTTTGAGACAGCTGGTGGTTATTGCGTTAGTGAGTCAGTGTGTGAGTGACTATTGAGTTAGAGAGTGCGTGATTGTGTGTGTGTGTGCTATTGTATGAGTGTGTGAGTTAGTAGGTGTGTGAGTGGTGAGAGAGTGGATGTAAATGTTTAAGTGTAATTGTGTGTGTAATTATAACAATAATGTTGATGATAAAAAGAATAATAATAAAATACCTAAAAGATAATACTAACCAGATAATAAGTATGGTTAGGAATAGAAAACCTAATTTAACATTTTTGAATTGGAAAAAGTATTCGAATTGATATATGGTTATTCTATTAAATCCTATTGGAGATAAGTTGTTTTAGAGGGATTTGAGGAAGGATAGGACAGGACAGAGTGACCATATGATACTGTACAGGTTAATATTTGGGAGGAGAGTGTATGATACAAAATTTTATAATTTGAATAAAACAAAAATTGTAAGAAATAAATTTGATGGAGGTATAATTTTTTGGTGTTTATATTTGATGTTTATGGTCAAATAGTAGTTG